>JBBBVU010000021.1:2742506-2752846 GCA_037177055.1 Atherinosoma microstoma | reverse complement strand
AACATGATCTCTCCTGCTGGTTCTCATCAGAACCCTGGCTGCAGCATCACGGATCAGTTGGAGACTTTTCAGGGTATATCTGGGACAGCCCATCAATAAGGAATTGCAATAGTCTAGTCTTGAAGTGACAAAAGCGTGAACTAGTTTTCTACATCACTCTGAGACAGGATGTCCCTAATTTTGGCAATATTACGTAGGTGGAAGAAGGTTCTAGAAACCTGTTTTTATATGTGAGTTAAAGGACAAGTCCGGGTTGAAAGTAACTCCAACTTTTAATCCCCCTTCTTTGGAAGCCATGGTGACTGCAGCTGAAATAAAAACCAAAATAAGTTGGATATAATAGAAATTACAGTATCATTTTACCATTTGTTTTATCATGTAAATCACTGCAGATCCTCTTTATCCTGATACGGCTGAAATATGGCAAGTACTCAGTTATTCTGAGGCTTAAATTTTCCACAAAGCGAGGCGTGTACATCAGTTTTCTCCAGTTTGCAAACACACTGGTTACACAAAGCATTTATTACTGAGGTGACAGGGCAGTAATTAGGTGTGTTTGGGTGCTGGTGTACCAACATGGTTCCAGGTGGAGCATGTGTGCTCTGTAATCTCACGCCTATTGTTCTCATGTCAAAACTAATCCTCAGCGCTGGTTAACCATCTACCCGTCTGAGTTTATGAGCTGATGGGTTGTTGGAAAGGAGAGCTCTGTTCCTGGAGGTGGAGGGAGTGGGATCCTCGTGGTCTCCAGAGTGCACCACACTCATCCTCTTCCCCACAAGCAGAAGCGCCGCATCATTAGAGACGATATCTGCAACTCTTTCTCAGTAAGAACATTGCGTGTCATGCACTGAGACACTTGGGCTGCTGCCACCTTGACCTCTCGCTTCCTCCCCTCAGGATGTGATGGCGTAAGTCTCCGTCAAAGTCATGACACAAATGCATAAGCCAGTATGTCAGAGCTTCATTCACTTAATTGTGCAAAGCATTATTTCACATTTCGTGCTGGTACACACACAGTTTTCAATTATTTGTTGAAAACTCTTGACCCTGAACTCAGATGATTATCACATTTCTTACATGAGGACATTTATGGGTATTTTTGTTGGAAAATGAGAGCAATTTCTCCCCAATTTAATAAAGACTCCCGGATTAAGAGTCCAAACAATCAAATCTCCCTCTTCCTTTCAACTTGGAGCCATTTCCTTTTTAAAGTTTATGGATTTTATCTTTATATGCACTAAGAAAATGAAACATTTCATGTTCCACTTTCCTCTCATGAAAACCAGTTTATCACACTGCTGTTTGCTTCACAAATGATTTCAGAAGGAAACCTTTAATTTTCAACGGCAACGGCGAATAAACAGTAAAACAGATTTCTGCATTATTATCTCATGAGTATTTTGAATCAAACTGTTTTCTAAACCTCTTAGTTTTGGTTTCTGATCCACGGAAAAGCTGCTGGTGTATCAGGTCATTAACAAATAAGACACCCTGTTTCTCTAAGACGTCAAGAACAGATCAGTAGTATTTGATGAAGTTGCAATGATAAAGTTTAAGTCTTAAAGACTCGACTTTGCCACAAAGCATTTTAAGAAAATCAGGAGAATCATTCCTACAATGAGGTTGCCACAAAATACCTAGATGAGTGTGGACCGATGCCTTCTGGATCATCAAAACCACAACAAACTGACTAAAAAATTTTTACCCCAGAGTTTTTATAGCACTGAACACTTTACAAACCTGATCAATGAAACACTCAGATGTTCAATGTCCTCCTTGCTGGTGCAGTAGCTTGTTCTGCAGTCTTCTTATGCATATTTGCATTGTTTATTTATGGACTTTGCCTTTTTTAAAAGCACTAATCTAATAGCTTTTACCTTGTCTTACTTGTACAAAGATGGTAAAGAGATTCAGAATTCTTCACCTGTGCCATTTAACAAAGCTCTTTATGGAAAGTTAAAAGTCTTCAGAGTTAGAATACAAAAACACAAACGAGCAGTCCAGTGCATACTTTAGGAAATTGTTTGGGTAAAAATAAATACAATAATTTTGGATCAGAATCAATCATTAAGATGGTTCAAATAGTAAATGGACTGTACTTGTAGTGCTTTTCTCATCATAAGTGACACACGCCACATTCACCCATTCACACACACCCTCATATAGCACTTCAATACTTCTATATTCTATACTAAGTGCTTTTCCTCTATCACACACATTCATAAACGCATCGGGAGGCAACGTGGGATTGCCCAAGGACACTTTGGCATGTAGTCAGGGGAATCCTGGAATCGATCCACCGACTTTCAGGTTGGTGGATGACTGCTCTTCCTCTTGGGCTACGGCCACCGCCAGCCGTCTAACCCAGCTCTGCTATTTTCATGCAAATCTATCCATTAATCCATGTAGATGAGCAAACATACAGTCAAACAAACAGAGCAAACATCAGAACTGCTTGGTAAATATTGAAACAAACAGCACTCTCCATCTAAACAAGAGTTTTTCTTTGAGTTTAAATTTGCATCATATTTATGAAATGGACAGAAAACAATCGCATAACCTCATTTTGAAAAATTATTTTATTAATAATGTTTGTTCAGTTTGTGCTCCTGATGATTGTCTGCTTTGTTTTCCTGCTGAGGCTGTGGGATGTTTCTTCACACACCACCTTAAATAATCTTTTTTAAAACTTCAGATAACACATTCATGTTGTGGAATATTTCCTGTCCACCTGTCCAGGGTGGACAGCCTCGATAGGCTCCAGCTTCGCAAGACCCAGAGTTGGATAAGCATAAAAATGGATGGTTGGATTATTTCCATGACTTTTCCTCTAGATGTTTCACCTTAGCATATCCACGCCCCCCACTCTGAACTGCTGCTATAATTGTTTAGTTAGTAGGTGCACCATGTCGAATTGAATCTGCAGAGGTGAAACTGCCTGTATTAGTGCACTGCAGTTAAAGTTCCTCCTCTTTTAACTGACTAAACCAGTTCCTTCTTTACCTCATTCAGTGGCTGATTCTTTTCTTTAATGCTTTAAAATAAATCCCTGCAAAATCCCCGTATTGCTTAATGTTGATTCTAGTGAAATGAACCTGAGCCGTCTCTCAGGAAGCCTTTGACCGCAGCTTTTTGTAGTTTCAGGATTTTCTTCTGAATTCTAAATGTTCTCCAGTTACCAGTCGTGCATGGATGCAGCGCAGTGTCCAGCACATGTACAGCGGCAGTCAAAGCTGCTCACATAGAAGCTGGACACGTCCTCACACAACAACCCTGCTGTCAGTCAAACTGGCCCATTACGCTGGGCATGACATTTAAAGTTGGGCGAAGAAGGCGGACAAAGTGCCTTTACCTCCTGCGTTTGAGCCCTGCAGTGGAGGCCTTGCGTAGCCTCCTCAGATGAGTGTGCGTGTGTGTTATGACTTTGGCCAGACTTGGTCCGGCATAAGGACAGCTGTCACATTTCCAACCTGTCACATGCGACACAGAGGAGATGCCAGAGGCCGGGGCGTCAGGAAGAGCAAGGACGGACACGAGGGAAGGCGTCTACGTATGCCTGCGCTCATGTGCTGGAAAGATGGAGGGATGGAGACCACGTGAAAAGGGTTGACTTGGAGGCTCCTCCTGACCTTGATGTCCACACACGTTCGTGCCCTTCACCCGCTCTTAAAGCCACTCCCTGAGCACTTGAGTCACATTCTCCAGGGGCATGTAGTAAATACTGTCTCAGCGTCCTAACACTGTTGCTGTAGGACGTCCTCCCTGTCTCGCAGTCCTCTGAGTGAGTCCATTTCAGTGCTCATTACTTACTGATGAAGAAGTCTCTTCATTAAGGTCCTGCCTGTGGCCTGTGGAGTAAAGGCTTGTTTTTTAATGCTGCTTCTTGACTACCTCTTTATGTAAGCGAACAGCAGCTGCCCTCAAGTGTGTTTGGTTAAAAGGAAGAAACATTAATGGCCATTTGGGAGTTTTTATTTCATTAGAGGGAAATGCTGTTTTGTTCCAATTTAGGTAATGGTTTCAAGGCAAGCAGGCTAAAAGGTCAATGTTTGTTCCCTTTGGGATGTTTTTACTGTATAGATCTGCAAAGTTTTAGGAGAAGAAAAGGATCAGAGTTTCAGAATCCTGTTTTCTGTGTATCCCATAACCAAAAACAGCTGTCAAATAAATCACTTTTATTGCTTCTCTGCACTTTAATTTCCTCTAAACGTCTCATTTAATTATTTTTTTCCTCCAGAAGTGCATCATGAAGTTTGAGCCACAGAGACAAACATCTTTTGGTTTGCTTTCAGCGGGCATGACAAAGCAACAATGTTGTATTTTTATCATTTTACAAATATTAAATACTTTTTTTTTTGTCAGGGATAGTTCATTGGAGCAAGCATCTAAATTAAATACGTTCATTTAGAGTCTTCAGTGAGTATTAACAGCCATGTTATCCTGTCAGATTGCTCTGAACCAGTTTGCATCTGCTCACACTGCATACAAATGCATAGATCCCGTACAAATCTCTGTGTTAGATGGATTAGACTGTGAGCAGACTTTACCGAGCCAACTCTTTATTAAATAAGTCTAGTGTGGATGTGGAGAGCCTTGTCGCTGAAGGTTTTGCTGTCTGTTTAGCTTTTAACTGCAAGAACCACAAATAATTCTGCAATCTGAGAGCGACCAGCTTCAGACACGTTAGAGATTGGCCATTTGTAACTTGAAGAGAAGGATTTTACAATAAACTTTTGGATTATATGGAGCCATGAGAAATGTAATCTCAGAATGCTACAGCTTTTTATCAGTGAGGCAGATTTCTATTTTGAAATCAGACAAATATTTTTTTTTCACCCTAAAACCTTAGAGATTCACTATCGAACCATGTAATTAATCTGGAGGCATTGCTTTGTCTAACACTACCATTAGGAGCTTTGGCATCGTTTTTGACCAGGATTGGTTCTTTGGTTCTCATATTTTTATATTGGCCCCTTTTTTCTTTATCTGTGTAATCTCACTAAATTCAGAAGCTTTCATGATGTTTCCAGCAGATTTTGAGCCTAGCATCTGAATGTTGAGCTGAAAAGGAGACTCATCAGACCAGGCAACATTTTTCCATCTTCTATATTCAGTTCTGGTGAGTCTGTGTGAATTGTAGCCTCAGTTTCCTGTTCTTAGCTGACAGGAGGGGTACCCGGTGTGGTCTTCTGCTGCTGTAGCCCATCTGCTTAAAGGTTGGACGTATTGTGTGTTCAGAGATGCTATTCTGCATACCTTGGTTGGATTCCTGTTGCCTTTCTATCATCTCCAACTAGTCTGCCCATTCTCCTTTGACCTCTGACATCAGCAAGACATTTTGGTTCAGACAACTTCTGCTCACCGGATGTTTTCTCTTCTTCCGACAACTCCCTGTAAACCCTCCAAATGGGTGTGAAAATCGCAGTAAATCAGCAGTTTTTGCAACACATTCAAAGTCACTTAAATCCCCTTTCTTCCTAATTCTGATGCTGTTTGAACTTCATGCATGTAGTCATGTAGACATAATGAAGAGAACTTGAAGTTAACCTGTGTACCAACATTTTGAGTATATTAAGCTTTATATCTGTTTCATGCAGCCTTGCATGGTCTTTTAAAAGATGATTATACATTATATGAGAAGATTACTGGTAATCAGGCTTGTATAGGCCAGCAAGTTTTTTTAATTTTGAAAACAAAAGTTATGAAATACAGTTTTAAGTCCTGTCATGCAGTTAGACTCCAGTGAATAAGAAGTATTTCTGCTTGTGCAGTTCTCTGCACAGCACATTAATTTAGAATGGCATTAGCAGAAAGTTAAAGGGTCTGCCTTTAGTTTTAGTTTGTTTCACTGATGCAATGTGACTTGTGACAGCTTTTCGCTGTCTTCTGAACAAAATGAGTCTGAATCACTCTACAAAGAGGCTCTCCTTCAACAGCGCCTTCGGTCTAACCGAGTGGAGAGATGGTCTGCTGCAGAGCCGTCCCATGCTCCTCTTGTGGCCCTCTCACCTTCCTGTTGGTTCTCATCCATCTGTTTACTCCGTCCCAGTCCAAAGGAAGCATCTATTAAATCACATCTGAAGATGAGAACGGGACATGACAGCTACAAACTGGAGCAAAACAATCTTTTCCCAAACCCCACTCCCACCCCGGCCCCACATCTCCATGCCTGTCCCTATCTGTCCCCCGTCGCCAGCTGCAGACGCCGCCAGCGCTGCTCTGAGGCAGAGAGCACTTCTTGTTTACTGATGCAGACTATATTGATGTGAGCTGATTTCATCAGGCAACACTTTTGGATGCCACACACCCTGTCCTCTTCCTCTGCCTCCCTTCTTCTTCTTATGTCTTTACCCTTTAATATATCTGCTGCGACAGGGTGGACCGCGTGGCGGCTAAGCTTCAGCCATCATTGTTAAAAGTATCTGCATATGTACTGCTAATTAATTACGCCTCCTTTTCCCCAGACATTTATTACACACTAGTATTTATTGATCATTTTCTGTTTTGATTAAATTATTTATTTTTGTCTTTCATTAAACACAATTGTCAAAGTCATTAAATTAGCCACTGAAAAATAAATTAGTTCCACTCTACTTGGGGAGGAAATCAGGCCTGTTCTCAGAGCAGTGGTTAGTTGGGTTTTGTTATCAGCAGTGTGATGAGTTAACAGCCTGATCCCATTGGAGGCTGCTGTGCTGCAAACTGGTTGCACTTCGCCTCTGTCCATCATGTATGGTGGTTAGATTTCCTCTCACCAGGGCGGGCAGCGATTATAACAAATGGATGAGTTCAAACCATCTGTAAGACATTTGATTAACACTGCAGAGCCTCTGTCGGCGGATGGAGAGCAGAATGGTACTTGATGTGGAATTGCACTAATGACAGTGCCTGGGAAGTAGCCATGCTCTAGGAAAAACATCCCAGAATGAGAAATTAGAACCTCAGAGAGACAGATGAGGTTTATAGCGAGCAGCTCCGGGTGGCCTCCGCATCCATCTCACACATGATTTGATTGGTGCTCCCAGTCATCAGCTCTGCCTCATGGTGCAGCTGTTGAAGCTAACGTAGCATGAAACAAAACAGATGTTTCTTCTGGTGTCTTTCTTTTTTCTATCTCATCCAGTGTTTTGGAGGATTTGCACATTTCCACATGCATCATCCTCGGGATAGTGTTCGCCTCGGAGTCTGAAACTTTTTTAAGATCTCATATCAAGTCCATCAAGGTTTAACTTGTGGAAAATTCTAAACATGGATGCAGTTTAATTTTCTGTTTAGGTAACAGCTGACAGTGAAAGCAGCACATCAGCAGTGTACGACGTGTTCAGGCGCAGCGTCGAGCGTAGGTCACCCGCATTTTGGCAGCGCTTAGAAGCCAAGAAAGAATCGCTGTAGTTAAGCACCTAAGAAAGGAAGGAAGTGTGCCTGAAGCAGGAAAGATGATTTGGGTCACATTTATGTGCTTAAATGTTAGTAAATCTTCAGCTGTTATGCAATCTTTTTTTAGGCAGATGTATTGATTTGAAATGGAAGCATTTGTGTCATGTTAGAGGTGCGAAACGGACGACTCGGAAGCTTCCTGTGTAGAAAAGATCTAAGACTCCGGATGAGGCTGTACCCATGAATGCATGCTGATGTTTAGCACTAAACATGGTCCATTTCAGGTCAAGTTTAAAATTCCACTTCTAAATCCACAGCAGTGCAGGATGCATCATTTCACAACCATCTTAATACCTGTTGGAATTTATTCTTAGTGGATAATGAATATAAAAAATCTTAATGGCATCAGGACCAAAGTGTCTGTGTTTACATTTTGAAAAATTTGTTTGATTTAGATTTTGATTAGCTGACCAGTTTTTTATTGAGCAGCATCATGAATCTGACCTTTTTTTTCCCCTCTCTCTCAGGACACAGCACTGGACCCTGGAGAGGATGTGGCCCTTCTCTCAGTGAGCTTTGAGGATGCTGAAGCTACTCAGGTCTTCCCTAAACTGTACCTGTCTCCCAGCATCGAGCAGTAAGTAAAGTACATCTTTCCTTTTCTCTTAAAATACGTGTTTGAAAACATGACAAACACAACAAATCATGAATTCAGACTTTCACATGTAACGTAGATTAAAAAGAAAACCAACTGGACAGCGTTTAGCTGATGTTGGGATGTTGGAACACTCTGGGTTTCGATTAATTTCAGTTAATATTTACACCTAATTTTAGAGTTGAAGATGTAAATATATCAGCAAACGGACCCCTACATCGACTAAAATGTAAAATAAAACAACCAAAGGTCTGATTCTACGGTTTAAAGTCAGCTGACAAAGCTGTTGATCTTAAAGCGGCACTACTTAAATTTAGATTATTTTCTCACTTTGGCTTCCCCTAGCGACTATTAAATCAGCATCCGTCTTGTATCCTGTCTCTTTTCTGAGATCTTCTCTCAGCCAATAAGTCAGAGATGCTCCGTCACTCTTTCTTCTCCTCTCTTCCTCTGATAACGTATTCGGCCACATTGTGTGTGGTGGGCCAGTTTGTTGCTATCCAGCTGAAGTGATGCCATAAAGCAAAAAGCTGCTGAAACATGATGCTCCGGGCTGAAAACACAAAGTGCCGTCTCTCAGCCTCAGGACACTGCAGGGCACCAGGAATGTACATAATGTCAGTGTGGCATCAAAATGAGTCAGAAAATTACGTAGTGCTACTTTAAAGAGTTCTAAGGAAAATCTAAAAGTTGTTTTGCAGGAACAAACCATACAATGAACCATCAAATCTAGAGTCTACAAATTATTTTGATTGTAGAAGGAGGAAGCATTGGACAAAAGTCTGTAGAGCATCGACAAATCTGAACACTTAGCTGGTGAGTTGTCATGGTGATTCCTGCGATGCTAATACAGCTAGCACAAGCTAGAGGAATAAACAATAAAGACACAGATAATAAAGACTGTGTTCAACCACAACTTGGCGAGGTCAACGCATCGATTGCTCAGTTTGTTGCTAAATATTTACAATTTTAGTGTTTTTAAGAATTGCAGCTTCACTGATATCACTTTGCGTGCATGAGTGTCATTTAAAACAAAACAAAAAAACAGCACATTTCACAGACAAATGTCTTTTTTTCCCCCTGTGTTTTGGAGTAACAAGCATTTGTAATTCCCTGGTCTTTATTAGATAAATCTGTTAGTAGTTGGCTAACCAAAACTACATTTATAAAGAAATCACCTGTTTTCATTCAGACTGGAAGATTAATATTTGTTAAATATTAAGAACTGAATCCAAGTGCCTTGATCTCTAGGGGCATTTATCATCCTTGAATCATGTCGTAGCGATGTATTCAGACACTTATGGAATAGTCCCAGCCCTACTGTAACATATCATCAGCTGTGTGCCAACATGGGGAAGTGAAAATGCCTTTTCCACCAGGGGGATTATTTTAGTAGAAAATTGAGTCATTTTAATAAAAGAGAAAGTGTGCAGGGGTTCTTGGAGAAGACTTTTGGGAAACCCCCCAATGAGCATAAATCAGATGGAGGTATTCACTTTTTCTCTACTGCCTGTGAATGGAAAGGTGGTTCAGCTTAATCATTCAGAATCAGAAAAACTTTGTTGATCCTACAAGGAGAAATATAGTCAGTCAGAAAAGGAAATCTCTGAGGATCAGAGTGGAGTCTCAGTAACTTCTCTCACATTGACCTTGATAAGGGAGGACGGATGTAAAGTAGTTACTTTGCTGATTGTCTGCATCTTGTGTGTGTCAACCTTTGGTTCGTCAGACGCATTCACATCAGGCAAAAACAGCTACCTAAAAAATGACCAGAGGGTCAGCCAAAGAGCTCATTCCTTACTGCTTTTCATTTTGAGGCTGCAGATTGTCATATTATGGATATTATTATAATAATCTTATGGCACTCACAATAAACCCAATCCCAATGTCTCTCTCTCTTAAAACACAAGGGAGGTATGAATAAATGACAGTCAGTGTCTGAACTGGGGATGCCTCCACAGTGTTCACTGTGTGTGTCTGTGTGCGTGTGCAGTTTTTTCAGAACCTGAGCACCGTGTGTGTTCTGCAGCAGTTTGCAGACTATTTTTTGTTTTGTTGGATTTTGTGTGCATTTGTCAGTTTGCATTGAGTGCATGTGCAGATGTGTTTGAGTGCATGCATGTATGTGGGAATTTCACATTCCAAATGTGCCTGTTTGATATGTTCTTTTGCATGCACCAGTATATGAATTGGCTTTTGTACTCCACACAAGGCTGTTGTAGGTAGGTAGGTAGGTGTGTGTGTGTGTGTGTGTGTGTGTGTGTGTGTGTGTGTGTGTGTGTGTGTGTGTGTGTGTGTGTGTGTG
>JBBBVU010000021.1:2725377-2739021 GCA_037177055.1 Atherinosoma microstoma | reverse complement strand
GTGTGTGTGTGTGTGTGTGTGTGTGTGTGTGTGTGTGTGTGTGTGTGTGTGTGTGTGTGTGTGTGTGTGTGTGGTTTTACAAAACCAGAAGTAACAGATTCTTATCCGACACAGAAGTAGAGCTGGTTGTTCATATTCTCATTCCAAGGTTGAATATCTGGCCGATATTCAACCTCTCAGGGAAGATATCTGAATTGGAGCCACAGTAAAAAAAGAACTGGAATGTCTATAGGAAGGTGAATTTCCGCAAATAAAATTGCTTCCGGGATAACAAATTATAAGAAAACTGAGATTCCTCTTAATTAGGAATACTTTAATTTCTAGGAATACCTTTTAGATGTTATATAATTTCTATAAAGATGCTGACCTGAAACAGCTGGTGAATTCATTTAGTCTTTGCCAGGTGGAGTTTTTATATATATATTTTTTAACCTACAAAGGATAAACAGGACTCCAGGAATATCCTTTAATAACAGATCCTAGCACACAGAGACACTCCAACACTCCTCTCCATTATAATGAACCGAACAAGACCTTATCCCCATGCAGCAGCTAATTACGCCACACAAAAGGTCATGTACCTACTGCATGTCCCACATAATCCTCATTTATTTCATGCACTACACGTGCAAACGCAAATCTGAGCATTATTGCGGGGAGCAGTGAGATATCTGTGCTGACAGATTTTTTTTTTCTGCTTACATTCATGTAACAAAACTTTCAGTAACATTTCATGTGAAGCATTAAATACGACGCTTTCGTTTTTAACAAGGATGCTGCTGTTTTTGTTGTGTTGAAAATCCACTCGGCTGAAGAGGCTTTTATGAAGAGCGCTGTAGAGGTGTTGAAATTACAGAACACTTGAGGGTGTCGATGCGTGCATCCGCTGCGTGTGCGTTTGTGAGGCAGACTGACCTCCGCGCTGCCCAACGCCAGACTGAAGCTGCTGCAGTGGCGTTAGAGGCTCGTTTTCTCTGCCAGCTGCATGAGGAGGCTGAAGGCGGGGAGCTGCTCGGGGTGGATGTTGGAGAAGCAGCAGGGGGTTAGATAAAGCAATGGAATAAACCCTCTCAGAAACATGTGAAAATGCAGAGGCTTAACGGTGCTTCATTGAGCCAAGCTCTCATTTACCAGCCCTCTTCTCCTGCTTAATGTTGCTTCTTTGTCTTGCTGTATTTGCACATATGCATATCAAGGCCATCCATGAATATGCTCTGCTACATGTTTTTGTGCACCTTTTTGTCAGCTGTGTGGGAGTGTGCTAATTCATGACCCAGGGCAAAAAATGTATGTCTTCTTCACCGTTGTTTGAAGACAAGCGACTGCATGTGTTTGTGAGTTTCTGCATTTGTGTTGTATTCATGGTGGATGCTCCTTAATTTAGCATGCAGATGTGAGTGAGCTGCTTTACTTGTGTTTTATGCAGATGTGTTAGCCTGTTAGTTTTCCTCCATGTCCTCACTGACCCCTGTTAGTGTTTGGTCTCGTGTAGCTGCCCATTATCTCTGCGCTGGCTCCAGCCAAGAGGAAAACTCGCTTGTTGCAGTGCGCCTGCACATATCTGCTTTTTCATTTGATTGATGTTCAAGAGGCTTTGCATTAATTCCAGCTAGCAAAAATGTTTTCTGTCTCTCATAATGCCGGGATGAAATTCACATCAGAACAGATTTGGACTTTGTTTTAATCAGAGCTCATTCTATCAAGTTGTGAATGCAGCAACTGACAGATCCACAAACCGGCTGGATCGCAGTGTCTGTGCAGGGCGTCATGTCAGATGCATCTAAAATGTTCAGGGCTCCATCGTCTCTGTGTTGTACTAATTTATTTTTCTGTTGTCATCTTTGATCCATCTTTATACGCCTGCCCGCCCCCTCCTCGTTCCCTTTTTAACTACAGTTTTGGCTTCATTCACTCCCACCAGTTTATAAACCAACGCTTCCCATCCTAACTCTCAAATATTTGTCAAACTTTTGCCACTAATGACCCGACAGTCCAGAAACTGGTCTATACATTAGTGTTAAATCAATTGAAATTAGGGATGCACAATATATCGGCTTCAATATCGGTATCGACCAACATCGGCAGGTGTTGGTAATTTGTTTAAATATGGGTAAGACTTGGCTGATATCTTAATTTTTTTTTAAACGTTATTGGTTATCGGCCATTGCAAAAATATTAATATCTGTATCGGCCAAAATTGTCATATCAGTGCATCCCTAATTAAAATGCAATTTAATTAGAGCAGGTGTGGCCATAAGAAGTCAGCCCAGAAGTGTACTTTCAGGTCAGGTGTGTTAAGGCCCATTTATGCTCCCTAACGTCCGTAATAGGGCTGGGATGATATGCTTTTCTCCCGATTTTTGTTTAGGGTGCTGCTTCGATTTAAATTGTGATTCTTCGATATTGCCGATTTTTCTTTTTTAACCCAAGAACCTGAAAAAATTAAATCGAGAACCATATTTCCCCCAAAAAACTGCACATCACATGTGAGTCAGTTTTTAAGATTTATTCAGCAGGAATATATTTGAAGCAGCTGAAAATGAAGCATTCAAATCGGGAGAAAACACAACAGCCAGATCATCATCTTGCTTGCTATAATGCCCGACTAGATAAAACAATTTTTTGGAAAAAAAATTTTGAGGGGGAAAAAAACAATTTTTTTTCAAACAAAAAAAGATCGATTTAAAAAAATGTGAACCAAAAAATGGTCATATATCAATGTGAATCGATTTTTCTTTTTTTCCCCACCCCTAGTACGTAAATGGGTACGTCCGTTTCAAACGTCCTGCTTATATTTCCATGGTGGTTAAATCAGTTTATCCACTAGTGGGCAGTGCTCAATTCAGAGTTAACATCTGTGTTTGGACATCAGTTTCAGACACTGGGATGATTGAGCGGCGTTTCTCCTCGGATTTTGGCATTGGGGTGGTGGGTGGGGGACGGCAGCTACTGTCAAATGGCAGTTGGTGGTGATATTGTGGATAAATACTGCACCACTATAAAGTTGTTTGCAATCACCCAACACACCCACACAGCCTTTCTTCAAAAGCTCCTGCCATTTCTACAGTTTGTGTTGTAGTCGTCTTCTTCCTGTTCCTCTTCTTCTCTGGTTTGTTCCTTTCGCTGGTCGCATGTCAGCTATACAGCTCAACACCACCCCCGCGGTTTCCAGTGGTATTGCTCTGTTTGCTGAGTCAAGTGACGGCTCCAAAAACCCCTGCAAACTGACCAAAATACGCTATTAACGACATAGAAGACGGACGAAATTGTCCGTCCACCTGCATCTCCGTCTTCTGCGTTGAACATAAATGGGCCTTGCGGGTGTTGGTGTCGTTAGGGGCGCACAACTGGGTTCACACCAGGATATTCTGGGGGGTTTAGTTCAATTGGGGAAGGATGTCGGCAAATTTCGTACTTTGGTGGTGCAGCTACGATGACGGCTCGCTAAATATTCCTGGAATGACCACTGACCAAGAAGAATGAGAAAACCTGACTCTTTGATTGGCCAGAAAACTGAAACTGTCTTGTTTGCCACAAGTAAACAACGGAACAACAATAAATTTATGCAGGTTTCTGTTTTTACTTTGGTGTTCAATCTTAATACAGTTTTTCCCAACAATCTGTCCAGTATGAGCAGCAGAGGCAGCCAGATGTCCAGCAGGTTGCTCTAAATCACTTCCTGTCTTTGGTTCGCTGGATGGTCCGTTTGCTTTGACGCTTGCAAGGTCACCGAGACCCCCATATTTCAAGCAGACATAGAGCTCACTTCTACGCAAATGAGCGTTCACCCAACCTTACTGTCCGTGGAAGCAAAATAACACTGACCAAACTTCCAGTTTAGCCATATTCCCTTTTGTTTCCTGGCACTTTCTGGTAGCCTGGGCCAGAATTACATTTTCTAGCTAAATGCTATCTAGCTGGATGTCCACCATTCTCCTCTTTTGTTTCTATGTCGCATTCCTCTTTGTTATAACTGAACAAAGGCATCCTGCCGCTAGGACATCACGCATCGCTATCCAGCTAATATCTAGCCGCCGACTGGGTAAGGGTATGGCTAGCTGGAGGTGGTGTGCTTTCATCCATGTGGCGTGTTAGAGGAGCATCTTTTCATGAAATCTTCAGGCTTACCAAGTTAGAAATTTCTGCTGTCACATCAACCACATGGAGGCTTTGGTGTCCAAATGACTGCCTGCATTCACATGCCATCATTGTATCATTTGTATTGCTTCTCTCTGCATCCTCTACTCTTCATCCCTCACTTCTTTCCCATCCGTCCATCTCTTAATTCACTTTTTTCAAGTTTTTAACTCCTGCCGCCTTGGTCATATGTCTCCACAACCCCTCCTGTTTCTAACATGTGCGCCGCTTGTCTCTTCTCCCTCCATATCTCTCTGCTTCTCTATCACTTTCTTTCCTCTGCTGATCCCTCTGGCTGATCCTCAAAGGGAACCGAGAAAGTGAGTGGGACTTAAAAGAGAGAAAAGCGCTGTGCTCTACCCAGCAAGGTCGTCCCTCGCTCGACTCAAACGCAGCAAGAGGGAAAAAAAACAACACGCACACACAACACGGGAAAGGAGAGCTTTTCCTTCTCATTTTCTCTTCCCTCCACCTCTCTACTCTTCTCTCCCATCACTCCTGAGTTGTTTGATATCTCACTTTTACGTCTTTCAGCAGGGCTTGGATCTAAGCGCTCTCAACGCAGTCTCATAAGCCCCCTGAGCTACAGTGTTATACCTCTATTTCTATTCCCTCTTCCTCTTCTTCTTGCTCTGTTACGTTTTCTTCCTCAGTCTTCAAACAGATCATCACTCTAATGGTTTCATCTTTTCAGAGGCGAAGGGGGGAGAAAAAAAAACAGGTCGAAATACCCCAACACACACCCACATTTTTACCGATAATGTGCAATAGACTTGCACCAGCTCCTTGCTCTAATGGGACTTCATTTTCTTCCTTTTTTCCTGTAGAAATTATTGATTCAGAGAATTTAGTACGCTCCTGTTCTGTAGGTTTACAGATGCACCTGCTTAAGATTCAGTGTTCATTTGTTATATAATGTTTTACAGGACGCCTGGAAGAAAATGTACTGTGAAAGGCACTGGGTTGTGCCGTGTAGCTTTTCTCTCCCAACTCATTTAAACTAGCTGTTAAGTGTTAAATTGATGTAGACATTTAGAGAGCATAGAAAAATGTGAGCTTTGGAGGCATCTTTGCAGCAAATGTGTTGTCAGTCTTAATCACGTCTTTGTTAAGTTGTGTTGCGGTGGAGGTCATGGTATTATCAGGCCTAGAAATGTTCAATTCAACTGTCCCTGTGAGACGGAATAATAATGAGAAAGGGTAGTAACAGGGATCAAACAGGTTAAGGTGGGACTGTATTTGTTTAAATACAGCTGAATAGAAAACATGAACAGATTTGGATCAAACCATACCTGAAGAAGGGAAAAAAATGATGGTATCCAAAACTGGTATTCCTTTATTTTTCCTTCTTCCAAGTTGTTCTTTTAAGTTCCAGTTATGCTCAACTCACTGGTTATGGGGTCCAAATTGCTCTATAGTAGTTAATATTGTGCTTGCTGCAGTTTTCCTCCTAAACTGTAGGTGTCATGACTGGAAAAAAAATGTCTCCTCTACACAGCCGGAATAACAAAGTTGTCGTACAAGAGCTGCGTTCCGTATCTGCTCAATTTTAAGCATTAGTTGATAGAAAATATGTAATAATTTGACCTTTTTGGGTTTCAATGGGTTGTACAAGACGCCTAAAAAAGATGGATTTGTATCTCCACATCTAAAACTCCACCTCCTTACACCCTCCCTGATTCTTTTCTGGTTTCTTTCCGGGTAAACGGGAGATATTTTTTCTTCCCATTTACTCTGTTAAAATTTGTAATTCTTGCACATGGTCATCCCATTCATTCATATTGATCTCTTACATTTACGTCAGTAGATTTGAAAACATAGAATGGAGCACTTCTGTCTTCAGGGGAGAAATATGCGTTCTGGATGGTGCACGGATGTTGTTCACCCCACAGGTGAGGATTTCCCCTGGCCAATCGGTTATCTGCAGTATTTTCATTAACGTTTACTATTGATTGTTTTACAATCAATTCTTTTGCTACTTGTTTTTGTTTGTTTTTGCTTTAGTTAGCTTGAGGAATAACATTAATTTTAATTTGGAAGCTACACAACACACTTAAATGTGATCTGAAAGGATGCAACCAACAGTAGGTGGCTAATTTCAGATGAGATTATCCAATCCCCCTTTATTTATATTTCACATTTTAAAACACGCGGTTGCCAATGTGCTGTAGATATAAAATATCATTGTTGAAGAAGACATTTCATACACAACCAGAAAATCTGCTCTCCAAAAAACAAAATACACTGATTATATCTGAATATAAAAAACATACAAAAAAAAGAATCTCGAAACTACAAAATACACAAACGCTAAGGGATTAAAAGAAATGTACGTATTAAGATGGTAAACAATAAAGCAATTAGAAAGATAGGATACAGTAAATTAAATTTAAACTAAAAACAATGAAGACTCTAAAAGAAATGGAAAGATGAAGATAAGTCAGAATAAACATTATAAAAAGATTTGTGTTAAAGTTGCATGTTGATAAACTGCAAGGAGATTTTGCTCAATGTCTGTTCATTTCCAACACTGGCAAACTTTCCAGTCTAGTTGATCTCTCACTGCACTTTGTAGTATAATTTGCAGCACTTTTTTTTTTTTATGAGCCCATGAAGATACAAGGACATATGTAGGGGGTATACTGACCTTCTGATTGGTGGATTATCACTTTATTGGCTGATCCCAATTTGCTATCAACTTGTTTTACTGGTTTGGTGCTGCTCCTTTGGTCTACAGTTAATTTTTATTACCATTTTTTGCCAAGAAAAGCTTCCTGTTTCAGCTAATAAGAGCAGTCAGGCTTCTGCCAGTGAAAAAACTAAGAAAACAATGAGCAGAAAACTCTGTTAAGCTTAATGGAGACCAAATGATGATGAATAACTGTTCCAAAATACCTCTCCTGCACAAAATGTCACCAGCTGTAAAACGTGTTGAATTACATCCTCTTCATGCAACTCCAAATACTTGGTGACTTTTAAAGCTTTAAAACATGTGTGCTGTCATGTTATATTTGCATGAACATGGAAGAAAATATTCAGTAACCACAGGATTTGTGCTAGAAGGTAATGTCCCCACCGAGTTACCTGCAGCAATAAAAATGCTCATTAGCACGGCTCATTGGAGCTGTACCTGTAGTAATGAAAGATTTGAGTAAGTAATGAGTTTGTGTCACTGCAGCTTTCATCAGAATTTGGGTGTTTAATTTGGCGGCGGGGTCGTCATTAAGAGCCACTTATCTGCAAAGACTTTGATTTCTTCCTAATTTCAGCCTCCCTCTCTTGAGCCTTTTCTAACCAGACCCGCTGCTCTTTTCATTTTCACTCTCTCACTTCTCGTTTACCTGATTTTGCTGTGCCCATGAGACGAGTTGGATACATCTCTCCTTCCCCCAGAAAACCTGCTGCATTGCATAAAAGAATCGAGTGGGCACCGTCTCTGCCCCCAAACTAGATTTAGGAGCCCAGAAAAATCAACACAGAGAGACAGTTTTAGGCTGCAGTGCACTAATGTTTGTGTATCTGCATTTGCCTTAAGGTGCCTGTGTGTGCGTGTGCAAGTGTGTTCCTGTGTGGGTGTACACTTTTTCTTTATGTGTGTGTGTGTGTCCCTTCTCCAGGGTCTGTAGAGGTGTTTATGGCCTTTGAAAATCCCTGCATTTCAATCAGATATTTTTCAAGGTTTTGTAAACATCTTGTCACACTCCGAAATCGTCTGTCTGATAAAATAAACTCTCCAGCAACCTGGCAAACCTTCTCCACAGTCAGTGCAAAGGTTTGCTCGCACGCTGCTGCCTCCTCTTCCTCCCCGTCTCCTGCTTTTGTTTTTATCAGTGTAAACTGAGTAAACAGATGCTGCTTTGTTATCAGGAGCAGAGGTTCCTCAACATGCTGCCACATCTTAAATGACGGTGGTAATTATGTAGAACTTATTAAATGTCTTCACTGAAGCCGAAAGATTTCAGTCTGGCCAGCAAAATGCAAAAATAGTTAGACTTCGAGATTATAAATGTATTTGACATTTTAGCGGCTGTTTTATAATAAGTGGAGGCAACTAGTTATTAATGCCCCGAAAAAGGGGTTACGCTTCAGGAGAATTTCTTTCTGAAGGAAAAAATGTGACAAAAAAATCATTTTTATTGCTGTATAACAAAGAATAGATTTTATTAAGATTACATACGCAGCAAAGCCAGAATGTAGTTGTACCCATACACTAAAGTTTGATTGATGTTGAATTTTTAGTCAATTGATGCATCTTTCCACTGAAAATGTGACTAAACGTATAAAGGTGTTGGGTCAGAGATGTTTCTTTGCTATTTCTTTAGATATGTTTGATAAGATCTTTCTGTGACAGTCGCTAGAAAGCTTCCTCATCACCTTCATCAATGATCTGGACTTTGGATTTATATTATTTACACTGAAATCTAGCCAAGCCATTTAGAACAAAGTCAAATAAGTAGCTCTGCCTTCAATCAGCATGAACAGAAACAACACACCAAGGTACACAAGCTTGTTTTTATTGACGTTGTTGGGTTTCAGGCTACAAGATTTTCTTGACATAAACATAAGCTCTCACGTGGAAGCTTTGAATCTGACAGCAGTTGCATTTCCATTACCCCCAGAATTGCGCAAAACCTAAATATCGCAATAAAAATCTGGTAATGGAAACGCCTATGTTTCGAAAAAAATGTTTTTATGATTCCAGGAGGTGGTTTTTCAGACGTATCGATTATAGAAGTATTTAGCAAAAGTGTAATGGAAACACCTTTTCCGCATTTTCACTTCACCGGACGTGACGTGGGGGCGTCGCGTGACCAGTTTGTTTACAGTAAAGATGGCTCGGAATGTATGAACGGAGTTGGAGACGGGAATCTTTTTACAAATAACTAAACAGAAAAATATAACCGTCATCCTTGATAACAAAGATATGCTCCAAAACACAATGTTTTGTATCTCCATCTTCCTCAGAGCGGGGTCTCGCGGAACGAGATTTTACGTGAATTACAGTTTACGCGTTTAACACCATTCAATGGAAACACCGGCATATCGCAGTTGTACTTAGTCGAAATTTCAGAAATATTGCTTTTATTTTGCGAAAAGCTGTAATGGAAACGCAGCTAGTAACAGTTTGCTGAAAAAAAAACGTATTTACACCCAATGGCTCACTAGACTCTGTATGATTGGGGTCTTGGTTCAGTTGGGAGTTGCAACATTCAGCCAGTCCAAGGTTGCATTCAGACTGAACCTAACCTTTTTAAATAACGTATTCTGCCCCTCTGTTGAAGGAGACGAGGCAAATGATGAACTAGAAAACTTTGGTCCAAATGCAGGTAGTGGACTACAACTACTGCTTTAACTCAGATTTACCATTAACCCAGAGTTCAGTTGTGTGTTCACATCTCCCCAAAAGAAGCAGACTTTCCCAGTAAACAGATAGATTCGGTAGGACTGGTGTGAATGCATTTTGTATAAAGTTGAGTTGCCAAAAAAGTAATTAAATGTAAAATGAAGTCATGATAATCGGAATCAGAGCCTGCAGGATAAATGAAATTTAAGGGGTTTAAAACTGTGTGGCTGGGCCACTTTGAAACAGTCATTATATAGTTGAACCATTCCTTTATGGTTTCACTTCATATTTGGATCATTCTCTCATTGGAAAAACAACAATCCAAAATATATTTTCCTGCAGAATCATAAAGTCGTCCTCTTTTCTAAAGCTCGTCTTAATATTGCCATCAATGATTGGTTCATCCCCCTGAGTGAAAAGAATTCAATACAAACATTTCTCTAAGACGCCACTGGACTTTACTTTGCAGAGACGGATAAAAACTCCCCAAGATTTTACCAAAGCTACCCGGACTAAAAAGTTTTTTGCTCATTGGTTCTTTTGTCAGAGGGAAATAAAATGGATTTATTCTGCCACAGGAAAATAGTTACACAAAAAAAGTTATTGGCTGCAAAGGACCTGAAATGTGCAGGGAAAATAAAAATGAACATTTTGGAGCGATCCAACCAGTCCAGACCTGAAACGCATCCAGAATATGGAGGAAATTAAAGATCAGTGATGGAAAGAAATTCTCCCAACGAGTTGGAGATTGTCAAAGAAGAAGGGTGGTCTGAAATCCCAGAGGAGGGTTGTTAGAAGTCAGAAGAGTAGCATAATTAAGAGGGAAAATTTGGCCAAATTTTACATCCATAAATGCAGAGTAATCAAGACCAAACCCTAAATGGTCTCTTTTTTTCTTTTTCTTTTTTAAAGTAAAGCTTTACATGTGTACTCTGTCTTCCTCCAACATGAGAAAAACCATAAAAACTCTCTCTACGCTCCAGGTTCACTGTCTTTGTCCATGTCTGATTACTGTAATTATTTTGTTTTGTGTAAAACCCCTGGTGATCGTTAATTACTTGTTAATTCCCGGTTATGTGATTTGTTATTTTGTTCGTTTTTTGCATGTTGCAAAAGACATAATTTTTATGTGGAAAAAAAAAACTCATATGGAAAAGAAAGACCCTTTTAAAGCCTGACCCAAGAAAAAATGGGAAGAAAAGTCTTTATAGATTTCTTTATTTGGCCCACTAAAGTGCCCCCTGTCGATTAATTCTGCATCCATCTTGCATCCTACCTGTACTCTCCAGACAGTAAAAATTTACTTTTGTCTTATCTCTTGCTCTCTCTTTGGTTTTCTCCCTTCCTCTAATAATGTCTTCTAACATTTCTTTGCTGAATCTGCCACGTTGCGCGTTCAAACCGGCCGGTTAGTTTACGTCCACTTGCGTGTAACGCATGGACAAACCGAAACTGACCACACTGCTGGGCCACGACGGCTCCTGAAATGCACATAATAGATGTCACCGTGCCATCAAACGAGTCCGGAAAGTGGAGTTTTAAGGTAAAAAAAGTTAAGGAATGGGCCTTAAACAAAATTTAAAAAAGATTAACAAAAATTTTTTATATATTTCCTGTACGTGTCAAAATGATTGTAGTGGAGTCTTCTGCCCCATGATATCCACCAGGAGACTACAAGGATTTGAGCAAAATGTTTACCATAAAGTGATGCAAAAGGTC
Source organism: Atherinosoma microstoma (assembly GCA_037177055.1). Taxonomy (NCBI): domain Eukaryota; kingdom Metazoa; phylum Chordata; class Actinopteri; order Atheriniformes; family Atherinidae; genus Atherinosoma; species Atherinosoma microstoma. The sequence continues at coordinate 2,727,821 of JBBBVU010000021.1, read as the reverse complement.
TCAATCCGTATCAGATGGGATACATACGGCATTATAGGGTTCATTAATGGGTAAAAAAGTGTATGAAAAACATTAGACATGGCATTTATCATCATAATCTCAAACAAAAAATCTTGTCTGTCACTTCCAGCCAGAACAAACCTGTTCATCAAACAGAAAATTCACCGTAAATCAGTACATAAGATAAATATTGATGATAAAGTGGAAGATGAGAGAAAAAAAATCTCTACATAAAAACAAACACATTGTAAAATAAATTTTCATTATAATAAATGCAAGCAAAAAGTATTGGTAAAGCAGGGATCTCCAACTCTGGTCGCCGTGAGCTAGGTCCTGCAGGTTTTTGATGTTTCCATGACAACACACCTCACACTGTGCAGCAGCAGGTAAACATCTAAAACCTGGTTGAAAGGCTGAACAGACCAACTTTACTCTCTTCCTGATTATTCCTTAAGCTTATCGTGTACTTATAAGAGTTTATAACAGTTCTGGCTGAAGCTTTAGTTAATTTGATTTTATCCAAACGGTTGATGTACAAAAAATCTGCATAATTTCAGCACTGACAGGCCAAGATGGTTGTCTCATACTGTGGAGGAGAGAGGTCACAAAATCCTGTTGCCGTAGGCCAGAGGTGCCTTGTCCACTCTCAGAGGAAGCACAGGATATTTATTTGGTCCAAGCGGTCTACAAGCAGACTGTAGCCCTCCAGGCTTTGGGAAATGATGAAGGCAATCAAAATGGAAATGTTGTGCTTCTGAAGCTGCATTTGAATCTCCAAGCAGTTCCTCTTGGCCTCATCTTTCACTTTGATAATGAACCACGGCTGCCCGCCTTCCAATTGAGCCTTTATCTGCTCTCACGCTGTCACTGCCCTGCTGCCACACACACACACACACACACACACACACTCATCTTTCACACACATAAACAAACAAACTGAGCTTCGTCACCATCCACCTGAGTCACAGAGGATAATCTCCCCGTTTGATGAGGCCACAGGCAGCCCTGTCACTGTACAGCATGAGTGTCTGTATGTTTACATGCATGCATGTACACACACTACAGTAAATATGTCATACAGTAGGTTGCATTGCTCAGAGGGTTTGTGTTAGGCAGCATGTCTGTAGATGACTCCAGTTTGTGTGGGTAGTGTTGAGAGTGGTGTCACCAGCAGACACAGAAGCAGGGACTCTTCAGGGTGCTACTTGGAGAGTAAAACATCATCATGTTTAGATTCTGAGTCCACCCACTGGAGGATCAGTTAAAAGCACTTGGTGAGTCTGAGCACGCTCATTCTTTTCAGAACCGTTTCACCAACTCTGCTCCCTGTTGTGCAAACTAAAACGTGTACTGTAGGATTCACTGGATCGATGCATCGCATCACCATCAAACTTATTTACACTCCTGCGGTGCTGTTTGCACTTCAGATATACGGTACTGAGCAAACATTGTTTCTTTAGATCATGAGTTAAAGCAGCCAGACGGTCTCAGCCGTTATGTTTTATACAACCAACGCTCACTTGTGTAAACTGATACCGCGATATGACCTGGACTCGGCGAGGACTTTGATATATTTCACAATATTACATGTGCACTGAGGCTCTTTCACTTTCACTGTCATGTCTAAATGAAGCCAAAAGGACCTTGAACACAAATCAGCCAAAAACTGAAAATTATCCCTCAACCATTAAAGAAGCATTACCGAACTTTAGCAGGTTTTCTCAGCGAGGCGCCCCCACTGACCAGCTAATTCAGCACCGGCCTTGCATCCTGTATCTTTTCTGAGATCTCTCCAGCCAGTAAAAGTCAGTCTGATGTTGACTCTTATCTTTTGCTTTGTCCCTTTTTTCTTTCTTTTCCTTTTTATCTTTCAGACACTCTGTGATTCAAAGCAGCCAGTGTGTTGATATCTAGTTGCTAGCATGTGATGTGCATCAAACAAAGCTCTGTAACGTGACGTTCCAGGCTCCAACACAAAGCTGTGACGTGCAGTGTCTCAGCCTCTGGATGCTGCTGGGTGGTGATGGCTTCAGGAATATACATAAAAAATGTCTCTGTGCCATCAAAACAAGTCAGAAACATGTTTTTAAGGTCAGAAAGTTACATAGTGCTACTTTAATGTTCAATAAATGACTCGTTTCAGTAACAGTATCAGGACTGTGTGATGTTTTTTGTACAGTCTATTTGTCACGAGCTGTCTAATGAAAACCGTATTTTCTTCCATAGAGAGAAATTTCAACAGCATGAAATTCTGGAGATTTATGGACAGAAATGGTCTTTGCTGAATATTTACAGAAACTGGGGAGAAACACAACCTGGTCTGCAACAAAACGGAACAATTATACAACTAAAAAATAACCAACTGGGGACTTCCGGTTATGGCGTCTTAGTGAGAAGGTGCATGTGCGTATGGCTCGCTGTTAAATCCTTCAAATCAATCCGTA
>JBBBVU010000021.1:2711656-2725277 GCA_037177055.1 Atherinosoma microstoma | reverse complement strand
TTCTGTTCTTTTTTGTTACATTTTTTGTATGTCTGTATAACAGAAAATTCTAATAAAAATATTTGTGAAAAAAAAAACAACTTAGTAATTTCAGTTTAATACAACCTTTTATACGAATCCAATCGAGATTATTTATAAAATGCATTTGAGACAAATAATGAGCATCAAAAGCAAAGTGAAATAAAGGATAGATATTAAAAGCTGGGAAAAAGAACTAAACTAAAAGCCCTTTCCTTTAATTACTTTAAACATTTTTGAGTGTGACTGAATGTAAACAGACATGAATTCCAAGGAATGACCGGTTTCATGAGGAATCTCCGTACCAGCGTATTCTTCCATGCACGGTGATTTGTTTAAATGTATGAGTTCGACTTTCTCCAAACATAAAAGCTGTTGAAGCCAGACTTGTAAAACCTCTTTGGGTTCACGGATCATTTAGATTCCAGCTGGCAACAAATTCTAATTTATGTTTGGATGAATATTCTGGATGGAGATCCATACTGTAGTATTCCACACACCTAATTGTCTAAATGTCTCATGTGAAAAAGCGAGAGGTGTATGACCCCAATTTTAATAATTTGCAACTTCATAAAGCCATATTTTATTCCCAGTAGACCATAAACAACGTCAGATGTTTAAATATGAGCTCATTTTGAGTTTAATGGCAGCAAAACATCTTTTTCTACGTTGGAACAGGGGTAACAATAGACTGGAAAAGTAATTCATACAAATCAAGAACTGGAGGAGCATTTGACAAATTAGGTTAATTGACAACAGGTCAGTAACATGGCTGGGTATAAAAGGAGTATTTAGGAGAGGCAAACTCTCTCAATGTAAAAACAGGCAGAGGTTCATCAATCTGGGACAAACTGGGTCTAAGATTGGTTTCAGAAGAAATGTTCCTCAATGTAAAATTCTGTAAGATTCAGCGAGTAAGGAGAATTCTGTGTGCCTAGTTCAAAACCGAAGGTCAAAACTAGACGTTTGTGATCTTTGGGCCCTCCAGCAGACACGATTCTCTACTGGAAAACATTTGGAGCTTCATGAAAGCAAAACTCCAACAACCGAGGCCCCGGGGCCTCCATTTATAAAGCCGTCGCATGGACAAAAATCGGCGTACGCCAATTATAGTCAACTTTTGGGATTTATAAAAACCAAACTTGGCGGGAGAATGTCCCTACCTCCACGCAAACTCTGAGCCGGCCGTACGCACAGAATCAGGAGAAACTGGAAACGGCGACACCAACAGCAGAAGAATAAAAACAAATAAGGGATGTGAGATATTATCGTCCACATCATATGTTATATATAAAAGTTGTGTGCAACAATGAATAAACAAGCATAAGATAATGATAGCCTGCTCCTGGGAGTGCATCTGCTCACACACTTGCAAAAAACAAAAGAACATGTTCTGTCATTGTGAAACAAAAGGAAAATCGGCCGTTATAAATCCATTTACAGATAAATAAAAAGGCAGACAGCAGGCTGCCATAATGTGCCAGACTAATGAAGTTCTACATCAATAATAATTACAGTTAACATGACTGTTGCTGAGCAGAAGTATACTCAGTAATCAGGGTATTTCTCCACCTGTAACTGTTCCGAAAATTAATTGATGGTTGGATATGAAAAGGCAGCTCAATGCGCAAAGACGCACAATGGCTTGTCTGGCGCTGCTGGAGGACGTCGTGGCGCATGGGAGACTCTGGAGTGAGCGGATTTTCGGAGACCAGTAAAACTTAATGGCTCATGAACCGGTACAGACTGCCGCGGGCCGTGCCCTCGGACCTCTGCTATGCTTCGGGACACCGCCATTACAGAGACACCAGGACGAACCACGTCGGGCCGGTGTCCCTCTGCCAGTAGCCGCCTTTCTGACAGGTTGAGGATATTCCAGCCAACCTTCAGCCGTATGATGTCAGACGTGTTAGAGGCATCATTGGTTTGTCACAACAGTAACCAAATTAACAATCCTTACACTGGGGGTGAACAGGCAAGCAGAACACTGAGCTACAACTTCCTGTTTCCTCAACATAATCTGTGTTATTGCATTGATGTGGCAAAAAGCGCACCAAGTGATACTTAATGTAATTTTATATCATATTAAATACAATATTATATAGCCTATCATTATATATTAGCTATAATTTGTTAAATAATAGCAAGTTGAGACTGATGCAATTGGCAAAATAATGTCAGATTATGTTCAGTCAGACTTGAACCTGCGCCTGCAAAATACAATCCAGGGACTTCACCGCTGACCTACAGAGCACAACGTCAACTCAATGCCAGATTCAAAGTTTTTTTTTTAATGGGGAGAGTAATTTATTTAGTCTGGAGAGAGTTTGTCTAATCAAACGCCTGAATTAAACACCATGATATATTACAGTCATCTCCCTGCATGTGCAGAATGTTTTAATATCTTCATGGCTGAAGTGGCGCTGACAGCCTCTGCCACCTGCTGCCACTCTGCCATTGGTGACGTCCTGGCCGTGACCACCAAACAAACATTTTTACGTTTAGCAACTTGTTCCATCAGGGTCTCAATCTCACGTTCTGAAAAAATCAGCTTCTTAACTCCTTTCCCCTCCTGAGCCATCATGGAAATATGATATGATGAATGTTCATCACCTGACCTTTAACCACATGGGCTGGGCAAGGCGCTCCCTCAAGTGCGCTGACTTTAGAGTTTATTCTGATGTATAAAGTGAAACAGGCGTGGGGCGTACGTGCACACTCTTTTATAAGTTTGTACATTTTTTTGCGATGCATGTCCTGTTTTCTCTACATACGCCACCAGTAGTCATCTTTCCTACGCAGTGTTTTATAAATGAGGCCCCTGGACTGTAGACAAGCTAGAATCCTTCATCAGACCATGAATTGGGACAACATTCCTCTCCTAAAACTCCAGCAACTGGTCTCCTCAGAAGAGAGGACACAATGCTGAAGATCATCCTGGAACTACTTTTTACAGACGTGTTGCTGCAATCAGATTCACAATCAGCTCATGTCTTCCGTGAAATGATAAAATGTCAGTTTCAACATCTGATATGTTTATGTTCTACTGGGAATAAAATATGGTTTCATGAGATTTACAAATCATTGCATAATGGTTTGGAGTCTTCTTTTGGAATTGGGGTTGTAAATCTTTAAATTATAAGCCCTTAAATTTAGATTTTAGGTCAATTTTCAGGGGAAAGTTGTAATAAATTATTTCTATAATTGGAAACTTAACTTTGAGCACAATGCTAACCTCCTAAATTCAGTTGCCTGTGTTTTATTATACTTTTAATTTCCTCTGAGGAAAACGCACTACTCTTTACCTGACTTCATTTAACATACTAATGAAATATAAGATTACATAGAAGTCTAGCTGAAATGTAAATCTACATAAACTGAACAAATATGTTAATTTGCTTTATTTATCATCTATTTTCACCACTTTTGTGTAATTATTTTCGTTTGGACAAAGCAGACATTGCGTAGGAGACATTGGACTCAAATTAGACACACTGCATTGTTCAAACATCAGCCAGGACTGAAATACAGCACAAAAGCTTTTCTGTTTTATTCTTGTATTGTTTTTAGTATCAATGTAGTGATGTGCCTAAATAATCCATGCTTCTATTGTGTTTAAATATCTTCTATTTAGAGGTTATAATGAAGATAATTAGAAGGCAGTGAAGTCACAAGAAGTCGTCACAAGCAGATCTACAGTAGATGTGAATCTCTGGGCAGACTGGACGGAAGTAAACCGTACTGGTTTGTCTGTGGGATATTACCTGAGACGAACCTGTCCATCTATCTTTATATTTCTCAGATAAAAACGTTTTGGTGATCCAGAGACAAACGTTGGTGCCTAATCAGCCTCTGTTCACGAGAGTATTTTCTTTTAGTGGCAGAACCACTGAAATCTAAAAGCAATCACATTTGTTCGGATGCCTGCCGCTGACACAAATGAATGACGAACACACAGCCGTCTATTTTGTTCCTCCGTCCGCATTTCCATCTGAATGATACGGAGCTATTCTTAGATCTGTGGGTGGATAGATGGGCATCATTTAGTCTTTCATTTTCAAAGGCTTCTCTCCTCGTAGCTGTAAGCCATTTTCAATCGACTATTTGTTGGTGCATGGCAGAATGCGCAGGCTAATGCTAATTATGTGCACAAAGCCTACTGTAAATGGTGGCTTTGGAGTTCTTGAGAAAAGGATTGTGACAATGAAAATGGCTTCATGACATGCACTTCTTCCATGGGAAGCAGACCTTGTTAATATTCAGCGGAGCACCAGTTAATGACAGCTCTTATATATGAAACAGGTAAATCTTCGTGGAGCATTTTGACAGGTATCTTTATCCAACATTAAGCTCCGACACCGTACATCACTGATGCTCAATCCGGTCGTACGAGGGCCGCAATCCAGCAGGTTGTCAACGTATTCCTGCTTCAAAACACCTGCATCAAATGAAAAGGATGTAACAGCCAATCAAGTTCTGCCCAGTGACTCATTCATTTGAGTCAGGTGTGTTGAAGCAGGTATACATGGAAAACCTGCTGGATTGCGGCCGAATTGAGTATCAGTGCCGTACATGCTCCAGTGTGTGACGGCATGTTATTCAGATTAAACTTCTCAGGCCGGCTGTGTCCCTCTTGAACCTTTTCTGACCTGTTTAAAAAAAAATTTTCACAGAAATATTTGTGGTATTAGCTCATGTAAGTACGGTAAAGCACATCATGAGCTGTTCCACCTTCCAACTCCCACACGCTTACTTTGGAATTGGAGTTTCCAGCTTTGCTCAATAGTTTTTGTGTTTGTCACAGCCTCTCGACCCATAACGGTGAGAAAACGTAGGAACTATGTTCATGTATTAAAGGGAAGAATTAACTGTTTGTGCACAGATGATGTGAAGAAACTGGTGGCTTCATGTTTGCAAGCTGTTTCACTTTTTACTTTATCATGTTATACGAAAGACTTTCCAAAGAACAAGCCTAAAGCCTTGCAACCCTGAACACTGTATCTTTGACATTTGACATGATGTTGCATGATGTATTCTATGTGCATGCATTATCCATGCTTAACCTTGTAAACTGCCACTTCAGCATTGATTTTAAAAGACAAAACGGTGTTTTAGATGTCCTGTGACTGTTCTGCTGTAATGAAGTATGGAATAAAAATAGAAAGCAGCAGAAGAAACCCCCTCTTTATGTGTCTTAAAATGAGCATTTAAAGCATTAAAGCGGTTTCTTAAGACCTTTAACCCATCCTCAGGGTATTCCCTCTGTTTTTGCCCCACATCAGAAAAAAATGAGGGAGTGACTACTCCGCTTGGTTAGTCACTGGAGAGCTGCAGCAGCAGATTTCCTGATTAAATAAGCATGCGCTAATCACTAATGGAGCTGTGCTGCAGGATTAAATCAGAAGGATGTCAAAATAATAACTGAACAAGTGGAGGAGAATGAAGATGCCACAGGCATGACTCATTCCTCTTTTCTTTTCTTTTTTTTTTTATTTAAATTCCTCAATTTCAGGTACATCACAGCAAATGTTAATGTGCTTTATATTTGGATTTATTTTGCTCCATAGTTAACATTTGCTTACATAAGTCAAGCGTCCATGCATAGGCTGGAATTGGTCCTCAAGCCATTAAAGTGTCTTAAAATAGATCTAATTTAATGTGTGATATATAATGTACAGTAATGAGAATTTCTAGGCTGACTGTTGTTGTTTTTCTCCTCTCTAATCAGTGCTCTGGGAGGCTCTTCAGCACTTCATATTCCAGCGTTTCCCAGCGGAGGATGTCTAATTGATTACGTCCCTCAAGTGTGTCAGTTGCTCACCAACAAGGTAAAAATGTTCTCTGTTGGTGCTCTTTAACCATGTTGTGTACACATGTACAACACTGTGCAAACATGATCCAGTGCATTTTGCTTCCAAGAAGCCAGACATTTTCATCTTAAAGTGGCTTTTATCAACAGTTCTCCAGCTTTCTGAAGGTCTTCCAAAGGTTTTTGGGGCGGTCGGTCCAGTCCTTGTACCCGGCCATTTTCAGACAAATGTTTTTTGTCATTTAACTCCGACCTATGAATAATTCAAGCATTAAAAAAGACATGAGCTGAACCAGTGTGGTGTTGACACATTAACTACTGGGCAAAGAACCAATTTTAAATTGGATCTTTAGGCTCTTTGTTACCAACAGCCTGTCACAAAGATGCATTATTTGTTCCCATTTCTTTAGTTGCTTCTATTTCAGTTTATTTATTTGGACAGGACAAAGCAAGTTCATTAACATTACATGAAATATGAATGTAAACATGCAAGATTATAGCCCAAGACTAATTGTCATCCTTTGTCTCAAAGGAATGTTAAAACAGGAAAATAATACAGTAGTTAAAATAATAAAAAAAAGTCAATGAGATTATAAGATAATGTAAAAAAATAAATAAAAAAAAAACAACAAAGATAAGACGGGACAAAAAAAACAATCTACAGCATAAGATGTGCATCTGGACCTTCAGCTGATCAGTCTACTGTTGACTGAAGCCTCATCAGAAATGGTCTCCATGGAAACGTTGCTGTCAAGAAGCCATTCTTAAGGAAGGGAAGTGGGGACAAAAGACTGATGTATGCCACATGATGCAAGAATGGGAGTGAAAATCAGTGGCAACAGGTCTGATGGATCCTCCCCAGAACCCAGACCTCTACAGGAGGGATGGAGGGATGGATCCTCCCCAGACCTCAACATTATTGAAGCAGTGAGATCATCTGGACAGAGAATGGGAAAAAAGGCCAAACCATCCAAAGAAAAGCTTTGGAAAGTCCTTCATGATGTCTGGAGAACTATTCCTGAAAACAACTTAGAAATGAAATGAAAGTTGGCTCAGACTGTGTTGAAAAATCAAGCTGCTTAAACCAAATATTCGCTTTCAATTGCAAACTTTTTTACATTTCCAGAGTAAAGAAATGACTCTTGCACAGTTCTGTATGTATTTTACTACAAATATACATTTTAATTACATGTTTCCATACTCTTTGCTTTGCTGCACAAAATATGTAATGAATGATTCATACACCTGTCAAACAACTGCACAAACATCCAGCAAAGGATGTCGTGCTTGTGTATTCATGCACGTGTGTCTGTCGTCCGCCTGCGTGGGCGAACTGGCCAACCTCCATCAGCTGTCTGAGGGCTCGCTGGCCTCCGCAGGTTGACAAGCAGATATGCAGCATAGATGTGATGTTATGCCATTTCCTTCAAGGCAAAAGCCCTTCCCCCGCACCCTCACACAGGCATGCACATACAACACACAGATATCCTCGTTCACCTGGAGTCTGACGAACAGAAAGCATGTGCCTGACTGTCTTCCATGTCTCTGGATTTTCAAGTCTTGTCAGAGGCGCTCCTTTTGCTTCCTTGAAGGAGGCCTCAGCATGTGTGAGAGACTTGTTGAAAAGCAGTGTCAATATCACACAAAGGGACTCCAGAAAGGTGGAGTTCAGAATGTGTGTTTTAGAGAGAAGGCACAAAATGTTCTTAGTAAAACCTTTTGACACATTTCTCCCCATGGGCTGCAGCCAGGCACTGATAGAGCCATCTTTAAATCATTGAGTTGGATCATTCAGGACACTCCTCTATCCAATGAAGAGTAAAAGACCCTTTTTAACTGAGGAACTCTTTATTTGACTATATTGACATAAAACTTCTGCTTTGAGTCCCATCTGAGCTTAATCATAGTGCTTTCAGACAAATACTGTTGTGGTTCTGGCTGCAGTCATCGGCCCATTCTTACACCAGTTTAACTGGAACCATACTGGCAGGACTACTTTCAGAAGCGAAGTCTTGATTATCTGCAAGCTTTCGTCTTGTATGTAGTCGACCTACCGTCTTTATTTGTTGGAGCCCCAGGGGTGGAGGAGGTACTCTGTCGGCTTCATCTTCAGTTGTGACTGAATTCAGCGCCGCATTAACTGGTTTGCTGGTTGATGACCCATCACGCTGTCCAGCAGCGCAATGGACACGCAACACCACGTCCAGCCCGAGTCTTGCGCTCGGGTGAACCCAGTCTTTGTCCACTGATTATGTCGTTCTCAAAGACAAACCAACGTTTGTACTCCTCTTTTGGAAATACTCAAACCTGCAGGTTTTGGGTAAGCTTCAGAAATGTAGACTAGACAGTATTAACTAAAGCCAAGAGTATGTCTTGTTACAGTTCAGTTTAATTAACAATCAAATATTAATTTTAACCGTTAAATGAAATGAAATGTGCTTGTTAATGTGTAACATCAGTATTGATTGAATAGTGGCGTTACACATTAACTTAAAGCAGCCAAAGCTTTTTCTCTCAGGAGTTGAGATTATTCCCGCCCTGGATGTGGTCTGAAGTTCAGGGTAGATCAGGCAAAGTAAGACCACTAAAGGTACTAGTCCTTTTTGGGGGTTAAAATTTATTCCCTAGAACTTTTTTTTAGCCCCTGGTTTAATTTCCATGGCAGCAAAACTGCGCTGTTTGTTTATTGCTTTATAATGCTTCTCTTTAGCTTATTTCTTAAATACTCTTGCACTTTGAAGTTCTTGCTCTTTATTATATAATGCTGTATATTTTACGCAATAACAATGCAGATTTGGTTATTTACAATTCTAAAGTAGCAGGTAACCAGTACAGATTTAACTGAACAAAGAGGCAGACATGCACGCTTCTGTTTCAGCAAAGTTAATCTCTACCATCAAAGTAATAATGATTGATTAAATGATTAATTCATACAGTAATGTCTTTATTGTAGGTAAAGAAAAGAGTAAAAGGCTTTGTGGATGTATTTCCCAGAAGCAGACGGCAAAATCAACGAGTTTTTTTTCATGTGTCCAAATGAAAACTAATTTTTTTTTTAACTATTCATTAATCTGTCCTTCAGAGTATTTTTTTTTTTACTGCACATTGTATATGTATGTGCTCAGACAACCAAAAAGCATTCATTTTTATAAAAATCAGATCAGTCACACTTATTATACGAAAGCCGGGGGTGGTGTGAAAGTGACAGAGATCTTTAATCGCACTGCAGTGAGCACTACCGGCGTTGTTGCATCACACACCCCACACACACACATACACAGGAAATAAATGCATGGGCGAGGAGTCATGGGTGCGGGCAGGTTTGAATACCTGCAGAGCAAGATCACCTGTCTTGCATCACTCTGTGCTCCAGGCAGCCAATAGGAGGGCTCAGCTGCAAGTCACATTGGCAGTGGGGGCAGGAAATCCATTCTCATTGTAGGTGTGAAAGCTCAGTGATCCACAGTTCCCTTAAACACACACACACACAAACAGTGATTAAATAAACAGTGCTTAGTATGCAACCTTGTAGCTTTTGAGAAAGCTAAATTGCCGCCTCTGCTGTTCCATGTAAACATAATTGAACAAGAGGTTGAGTCACAAACTGTCTGTGTTGGAGAGTTCTTGCGGAGATGATGCCCATCAAACACACAACTGTGTGTCAGAGATTACTACTGTCCTCTTTCACAAAACTCTGCCATTCATACGTGGTTGATGAGTAATCACAAATGTGCAGTTTGCAGCAGCAAAACCATCTAGACCATGATACATGCTGCCCTCAGATGAACCGCGCGAGTCTGCTGCTGCTGCTGCTGCTGCTGCTGCTGCTGCTGCTGCTGCTGAGAGCTGGACCAGTAATCAGACTTTTTTTTTAATAGACAGACATTGACAGCGAGTTCTGAGGTCTGCTGCAGAGGCCAGAAAGCACAGGAGCAACTGTAGGTTCAGTAGTGATGGTTGTTATCTTGCAATCAAAGCTTCACCTGCATGAAATGATACACCAGCTAATTTTTAGCTTAGCTTTGTGAGTATATCGGGGTCACCTTCACAGCTGCCTGGCTGACTGCGGGCCTTCTCACCTGCCCAGGATGCTCAGCAGTGAAGTGAGCCTTGAGCTTTTCCTCTCTGAACTTAATTATTAATCACACCTGTCAACATGTGCTAAAAACTTGAGGTCACTTGTGCAGAAAAAAGGGTTAATGTATGTCTACTTGTATAAATTACATCTTTAAGTGGCCATGGATATTTCCCCCCCTGGTCCAAGTAATGTTACTGTTAGCACCGTTGTCAGAGACTGGATCGCTTTCAGTTTTCCTTCGAGCCAAAAGGGCAAAAGTCAGTGTTCTAATTTTATGTAAATAACAATGTCCATTTCACTTCACAATTAACATTTACTAGGTTTGCATGAGCAGAATGAAGCATGTGATGCAGAAATGACACCATGTTTTTCTTTTCCCCAACACTAAGAAAAGTGCATGAGGCTCCTAATTTTATTTCTATAGGTGCTGCATGTATATATCCACATAGTGTGCAGGGAAATCTCACATGCACAGCTGCCACAAATACTCTGGAATATTTGTTAGCATGTTGTTGTTTCGCCTGTTCTGGAGATTTTATTAGGGGCCTGAGTGAAAACTGTCCACAACGTCTGGAGTGAAACATTTCAGGACTCTAATGCATGTATGAAAGCGACTAAAGAGAAGCAGAATCACCTCCAAGCATACATAAAAGTGAGCAAATATCACTTAGATTGTGCATTTTGCTTTCCAAAATAATTCTTGTTAGATGCAAACAATAGACTGGCCACCGGTCCAGGGCGTACCCTGCCTCCTGTCTGCTAATTGCTGGGAAAGGCTCTGGCTTCTCCTGTGACCTTGAATTGGAATAAGTGATGTAGAACATGGATGGATGGATTGTTGGCCACTTGACATTCTTACAGTACTAATAGGATTAGTTTATTCCATTTATTGGTACCCATCATGCATTGAAACAAATTATGCCAACATGCCTTTAACTTGTTCAAGTCATCCGAATTTGTCACGTTCATTTTTGTATACAGTTATGCATTTTCTACACCTTGAGCATGCCAGCTGTGGCCTTTCTGTGCACCAGTAACAGTTTTTACCACTGCGACTAGGGTCGGTCACCCTAACAGCAGCCAGCTTGTTAACTTTGACACTAGAACACCAACTTCTTTAGAGAAGTTATATTGTGCTTTTTGGAGTTTGCACCAGGAAACAGACGAGATACATTGAACTAATGAAAGAGAAATATTTTACTGGAAGTCATGTTGAGCTAGTAGACCTTAAAAAATAGTGGGCTAAAAAATGATGGGGTCGTAAAGCCTTTTCACATTGGTTACAAAAACAATGACCACCCACTTTGGTTTGCGGTGGGGAAACGTTCAATTAGCAGTCACTTCCGAACCTAATGACTCTGCAGCAGTTGTGGGTATTTGTCTTCAGCTACAATTAGCAGTGATGGTAATGTGATACCTGGCTGGAAACAAGTTTTTGCAGACTGTTCTGCACTTTGAAGCTTCAAGAGCTCTAAAATAAGGGACAAAAACATCCTTACTGACTGAAACATCTCACATAGTAACACTGAAAATGGCAGGAGTGTCGTCCAGCTATGGAGGAGCAGATTCTACCATTCAGTCAAAAATAAACCGTCTTCCTCAGAAAGTGGAATATTTAATAACACGTTCACTTTCTATTCTATCCAGGTGCAGTACGTCATCCAGGGCTACCACAAGAGGAGGGAGTACATCGCTGCTTTTCTCAGCCACTTTGGAATGTGAGTCAACTATCACGGCCCTCCACAGAGTTCATCATTCATAAATATGAGGCATGAATATAATCTGTGTTGCAGGGGGGTGGTGGAGTACGATGCAGAGGGTTTCACAAAACTCACCCTCCTGCTGATGTGGAAAGACTTCTGCTTCCTCGTACATGGTAGGAGGGTCTAACACGCAGCTCAGGTTTTTGATTTTGAGTTGTTTACTAATCTTTTTTTCTTCCTCCATATTGTAGTGGATCTCCCGCTCTACTTCCCCAGGGACCAGCCCACCCTCACCTTCCAGTCTGTGTATCACTTCACCAACAGCGGGCAGCTGTACTCTCAGGTGCAGACGTCCTATCCCTACAGTCCTCGCTGGGACGGCAACGAGATGGCCAAGAGGGCAAAGTATGTTAAAAGAAATTCCTGAGATGTTCCCATGTAGTCCCACCAGCGTGTCCTGGGTCTTCCCAGTGGGGTGTGACCCAAACACCTCCCCAGAAAGGTGTCCTAACCAGATGCCCAAGCCACCTCATGTCTTAATGTGGAGTAGTGCTCTATGACAAGGTCCTTACCCCATCTCTAAAGGCCCATTTATGCTTAACGCAGACTGACAGTCCGTCTCCTGCATCGGTTACACACGTAATTTAGTCGGTTTTTCAGGGAGCTTGGCCATCCGCCGCTTGATGCAGGAAACAGAACAGTACCACCAGGAATCGCAGCGGCAGTACCGAGCAGAAACCAGAGAAGAAGACTGTGCATATACACCAAAAAGATGAAGGCAACAATCGCTGATGCTCTCCAGATGCTCATCTTGATATATCAGGGCCTTCAGGGTGTTTAAATGCAAAGACCTGGCTCAGTATGAGGATCTGGCTCTGAACCAGAACTGAAACCGCTTCAGTGGAAAAGGGGCACAAGTGGGTCACAAGACATGACCGGGGGGGGGGGATATTCCCAGTCTGTGTGACGACTGCCTTCTAGTTTAACCTGATGCAAAACAAGTACAGACTTCTGCTCTTCTGAGACAGGAAACGTACAAATACAAGGGAAAGAGAGTCAAACTTAATGGTGAATTGAATTATGTGGAATTGTGTTTGGAGGAAGCAGACACACTCTGCCTTTAATGTCCACTTTGATGCACAATGAGGGTGGGACTGACCCAGAGTATTTGTTTGATGCTTTGAAGCTTTAAACACAATTACTGTCACATTTTGATGTTGAATTTGTCTCCCTCTCTCTTTGCATCTCTCCCTCAGGGCCTACTTCAAGACCTTCATCCCTCAGTTCCAAGAAGGAGCCTTCGCCAACGGAAAACTCTAGCTCTCTGTTCCTTCATGACATTTGTTTGTGCACACCCCTGTGCATCTGTAAGATGGATGCACAGACTTGTAATTTAACACCACACTGAGAACGATGGCGGCTTATTCCAGAGACTCGCAATCCCACACGGTTATTGAAGTTGTTGAGAGAAGCCACTTTTCTGTAGAACTTTGTTGTCAGCTGCAGTCAGAAATGTTTCCAGCACAACGAAAAGCCGCCTTTATCTGGGCTGAAAGAAATATTTGCAGCAAAAGAGCCGTTGGAACATTGTTTACTCTTAGTCACTCCTAACAATCACCTTTGGCTCCATTATCAACGTTAATTTGACTTTATTTCTTTAACTGACATGTTACTGACAAATGTCACAATTGCTTTCCAGTAAAATATGTTTCACTTGCATTACAAATCTAAAGTGTTTTTTATATTCTGAGGGAATTCATTTACTTAGTTTAACAGGAGTTGGAGCATGAGCTCAGGAAGAGACCATTTAGGTGTTTTAACAGCACCTTGTTCTGTAAAAATGTCAAGTTAGACGTTAAAATAATTAAATCCTGACTAAAGCAAGCTGGTCAAACCACAGAAACGTGTTTAACCAAACATGAGTTATTTTGAAATATAAATCAAATCAAACTTTATTTGTATAGCACTTTTCATACATTGCGCATCACAAAGTGCTTGACAACATAAAAACAA
>JBBBVU010000021.1:2694702-2708914 GCA_037177055.1 Atherinosoma microstoma | reverse complement strand
AAAAAATAAGAATAAACCTAAAAGCAGCAATAAGAACAATAAAATCAAAAAATGAATAATATGTAAAAACATAAATAGTACTACATAAAAAACAGTTAAGAACAAAGATGTAAAATAAATAAAAAATAAATAAATAAAAATAAATAAATAAAATAAAATCTGAATATAATAAGATCTTAAAATCCTAAATAAGCTCTGCTCTCAGGCACTGGGGATGTGTCCGTACAGCACAACAGATGTCAGACAAGCTCAAATCAAACGGCTCATTTAAAGAACCCACAGCATGTTTTTCCATGTTTTCGGTTTTATCTGCCATCACCCGAAGCTTTAACAGACCAAAAAGATATCCATGCGTCTTCATGATTAATACGATTATTTTATTCAAAAGGAACCATTTATCCTGTTTTCTCCCATTTCTGCCCGCAAGACTTTTCAGCAACCTGGTCACCGTCCCATCAAGGGTCCTAGAACCTCTCCGGACTGCACTCCAGCGATCGATACGAGACGATATCACCGGCTGATTTAACACAATCGCTTCCATTCATTTAAATGAAAACGGGTCTGCTCTCTGAAGAAAACAGACTGATGGCTTTAAAAAAAAAAAGAGAGACGTCATCGTGAATCCCTGGACGCGAGCTCAAGAACAAGATGAAGACACTGACTCTTTTTTTCCAGCAACAACTCGTCGTCATAGTCAATTACAAACCTACGCAGCTTTCAAGGCATGCAACTCTTCGTTCACCAGCAGTTTTGTGACCGATTCATTGAAGTAAAAACAATAATTTTCAAATATATAAAAAAAAAAAAAAAAAGAAAAGTGATTCCCTGGTCTGTTTTTAGATATATCCAACTGAAGGTCTCTAACCAATACCACCCCCCTACAGATAGGATAACATCTAACTTCCATCAGCAACATGGGTGTTTTAAATACTACATGAACTTTAACTGGTAACTGTGACAGAATTAAACCTTCAGTGTCCCTTATCAATGAAAATAATTCAATAATTCTTGCACCGTTTTAAATAAATCTGCCATAAAAAGGTTGAGCACAGTTAAAATTGAGCTTTTTTATGGACCAAGATGCAAACAGCTAACTTTTGTGAGACATCCACTAAGCTGTCGCCATAGTTACCAGTTGATCATAAGTTGCAGCAGGTTGCTCACCTTTGCATTCCCACTGATGGCCTGATCAGTACCTAGCTTTGGCAGAGTGTAGCACCCATTGCCCCCCCCCTTTTCTCTCTCTTACTGCATTTATCTAACTGTAAAATATCATTCAGATACTTAGAACTTTTCTTCTCATTGTTGGAGACGGTGGACTTTAATGCATCCATTAGGAGACTTCTCCTGGACTAAATCCTCTCTCATTTTGTTCTACTTCTCTTTATCAGAGTTAATCTTTGCAGCGATAATGTTCACTATGATCTGATAGAGGCTTAGAGCTGCAGATGCATCATTCCAAAAGGATATTCATATTCATCCTACAAGTGTTTGTTTTTTTAAGGCAAGCCTGAAACTTGTCATTTGTGCCATCTTCATTTCTCCTCCACCAGTTTCACATATACTCCTTTCATTATAGTTACGCAATTTTCTTGCAGAGACCTAAAAAATGGGCACTCAGAAAAATGGTGGTTAGTGTGGTAATTAACTAATTGTTTGCTGAAATTAAAGATGACGTTCTCCCCAAATCTAGCCGAGGTGCATGCATCCACCTCAGAATCTGATGCATTTCTAAACCTCAGAGATGCTGCTCGCTTTAACAGAGCATCAGTGTGTCCAATATGGAGCCACAGCACACAGAGGAAGCGTGTGTGTGTGTGTGTGCGTGCACATCCCTATGCGTGCATGTGTGTGCTTGAGAGAGGCAGCCTGTGCGCTTGTTTTCATCATTAAATATGAGGGTCATAGTTAGGGGTCCTTCCTGGCCCAAGGCACAGCCCTTTGCTATATTTATTGTTGTTAAAGCAGCAACTGTCAAGTCTAATTGAGAACTATAGGGTGAATGTATCTGGGGCATTTAATAGCATCAAGCCTCTTAATAAAATAATTAAAAAAGCAAGATTCTTTTTGTCTTTTTCACTGCCCCGCTGCATGTTTGTCACTCTAACCTTTTCCGACCTGCTTTCAAAACATCTCTGCTGTCAGCCGCGGGACGAGCTGCGCTCATTTTGGAGAGCTGGGGGGGTGTTGGAGACGGAGCGAGTTCAGAGGTAGCAGCGTGATGGGAAGCATCTTTAACGAGCATAAGCAAAGAATAGTTGAACTTGACAGTCGGCTCCAGGCGTAACGAGACTCTGAAAAAGGTACCAATTGATTTTCAGCAGCGTTGGATCTGGGCGAGGGTTTGGCTCGGTGCGAACCCAAACCTGCTCAATCTGAAATGTTGCTTAACATTAGGTGAACCTCAACGAGCGAATGAATCATCAGCTTCCCTTGAATGCAGATCATGACACTGTAGAAGGTGAAGTTCACCAACTAAGAATGTCAATTAGAGCAAATTTCCCTCGTGAAGTTTTTCATCGGGCCCTGACGTTGACCAGAACTGACATAAACCCTTAAAGTAACTTGTAAACAATTCCTCCCAAAGTGGCTTAAATTGTGTCACCGTCGCGTCTCATTAGCCTCCTCCCTGAGAAGTGTCTGCACCTAAACACGGCTCACCTTTACACGCTTTTAAGCAACTTAACGGGGATTTATCCGGTATTAATGATCCTGTGAAGGTGCTGTTCAAGGTACCTTTTGAAGATGCATTTCACAAACCCCCTGAATCACAGTGCAGAGGTCTGCCAACCCTCCCGGCTAATGCTCCAAATCCACTAATCCAGCAGCCTTTAAGAGATCTCAACAGCAGTCAGATGGAATAATTAAAGGCTGGAATAATTAGCTCGGTATCTTCGGACGTGGGATGATCAAATTGATGAGGAAGGGGTTTCTTTTTATGTTTGTGGCTCTCTGAGGTGCTGTTTCAGCTCTCTTTTAACTATATTCCTACTCCTGTGTGGCTCTGATGGAGGGCTCACAAACAGGTGTCCACAGCTTGAGAGAGCTGGCAACGTGTATATTAGCATTAGATTAACATTAACTGCACTGGTGACAACCCTATAAGCAGCTAGCTCGGAGGCAGTGAGGACCTGCCAGCCTGGAGAAGTGACAAGTGTGTGAAACAGGATCATTTAAAGCTCGGCAACAAGCACCTTCCCGGGCAACAACCCAGAGTTAGCGCTCGACTTCACCCTCCCCGCTTCACCCCACAAGTCAGGCGAGTCGCTGGAAACTTTAGAAAAGTAGAAAAGTATGTCAGAGGCGGACAGAGTTGCAGGGAAAGGGAGTGCGAGAGCAGTAACGGAAAAGGAGGGAGTGATTGAAAATCCTGAATCATCCTCCCTGTGAACATGACAGTTGCAAAGATGAGGCAATCAGAGGGAAACAAGGAGCGTCCAAAAGGCCTGAATATGTCAGCGCGCGGTCAAGGCGGACTTTATTGGAGTTTGTTTACGTTCCTGTCACAACGTCCGACTTGTCCAATCCGTCAGCCTCGCCTGCATCTTCCACCTTTTATTCTCTGCACTGCAGCCTTGTTATTTAACAAATTTACCCAGAGAAGACAAAAGACAAACTGTAGTGTCTGTGGGGTACTTTGTGGGTTTTTTCTCTCCAAGTCCAAATTCAGAGTGACATGTGGAGAGTTTTCCTCGTCTTCAGTGAATTGGGAGGGAGGGAGGGATTTCAAAGGCTATGCAACGTTTGCCATGCAGCGTAGGGTTGTTGATGCGAGCCATGTTGAGGATGATGGAGCTGAGAGGCTTAACTAATTTTGGAAAGAGAGAGCAGGAGGAGGCGAGCGCAGGGGGGGATTTGGGGCCTTTTGTTACAGCCTGTTTGATCTGGAAATTTGAAGAAGGAAAAAAAAAAATGGCCTAGAGATGTCGTGGAAAATGAGAGAATTACTGCTCGGGTCCCTCACTCTTCTTCTTTAACAAATTCCAGAAGTTTTGCTGCAGTCCTGTGTCAAACAGGCACATCCGCCTCCTTCCCAAAGCCTTGCTTACAGATAATAACTGCATCCATTTAAACCCTGATTGTTAATTGCTAATTACTCCTCGTACATGGGAAGCCAGGAGAGCGTAGCTAAGCTGATCAGATGAGTCGTAGCTTTTCCCGTTTTGTCTCGTCTTCGTGTTGTCAAGGATGTTCTTGACGAGCTTGTTTTCGATGGCTGCTGACAAGATAAAGGCAGTTTTTTTTTTTTTTGTCACAACTGGGGAGGGGGCCCTCTGACTTCGAGCCCCCCCGGGTGTGATCATAGACACTCGAATTAAACCTTAACTAAAGCACTTCCCGCAGGTGTTTTTTCTCTGGAATACAGCGAGCCACCTGGCTTCGGTTCAACTCCGTGATTGTCTTAAAAGATGAGATTCAATTTGCTTAAAAACTAAAAAACTGGCACCCTGCGTCTCCCCGGAAGATTCGGAGCCATAATGGGAGTTGTAAATGGGAATTCTTGGCACAGGTTTATGAGGCAGGATCTCAGAATTACTTTATTATCAGATGATTTTGTGGAATTAGCATTAAGATCAGTCATGCAGCTTGTATTAGCTCAAGGTGTTTACTCACTCTAATTTACTGCTCTTGCTCCATGGCCTTCTTCCCTCTCCCTCCCCCCCATCCTCCACCAGCTACCTGAGGAGCTGTCAGTCTGGATTGCGGCGCTGTCGGTTCAGCCTGTCAGGCTGAGGGACGCGTTCTGATCAGCCGTGGACACTGATAGACCTGTCAGGTGAGATGACAGCTGCAAGTGAAGACTTGCACAGACAGGTACATGTAATGTGACAAGACTCCTTCTTCCCTTCTCCACTCTTTCCTGCTCCTCTTCCATACAACAGACCCCCCCCCCTTCGAAAAATAAATATCCATAAGTTCGAAGCGTGCACAAGGGATGAGCATGATTCTTGACAAGTTGAGAGAAAGTTTTCTTTTGAGCCTGACGGGATGTGATGCAGGCACGTGATGAAGAGCAGCCCAGGCATCAGTTCGGCGTCGTGTCAACGGGAGTTTCTGCTCAGTTTCCTGGTCATCTTATTAACTCCTAGTAAAGAAATAAAAACTTTTGCAGCACTTAGATTTTACATGAAAATTCTGAATAATCCCACTTTTTCTTCTTGAGCCATGAGCTGCAACATGAGCCACATTCCACCATCAGCTTTTGATATTTAATAAATGGTTTGAAATCCAGTGCTAACAAGTATGTTATATTCTGAACATATACATTTTGTACAAACAATAAGTAAATTTGTGTTTGGTTGCTTATTTCTCCCCTTTAATAAAACCATTATACGTGGTTGGAAAGCCTGATTAGTCAGCTTTACAACGGGGTATCACTTATAAAGATGGTGCTTCTGTGGAATGAGCATTGTACTGTTGGTATTCAAAGGTGAAAAATAATCAACCAGACAAATTTCCTTACATTTTGCACTAAGTTTATCAGCTAGAAAACTGTACATTTCAAACCAATACACAACTTTTTTTCCCCCACCAAATGTAAAAACTGAAACACAGAAAAACACCACGTCTGCATAAAGAGGAAGTAAACAAAGTGCCAACTGTACAGCAGTTTCCTCAGCTGAACCACAAACAACGCAGTTAGCTGGCATTCACACACGGTACCGTACAGACTTCTGAGGGTTCTTGATCCAAAACAAGACGTCTCAAAAGGTCAAATGATCGCCAAGATATGAAAACATGGAGAAAACATCCATTAATTCATGCAAAGTACTCTTGTTTCATCAATTCTTCCGTAGAAAATCATTTATTTTCAACACTCCAAGCTGAATCTATATCGTCAGTGACGTGCAGGAATTCTGTCTGTGCACACAAAACAGGCGTTCTTGTCTGCAGTTTTCAACCAAAGCTTTGATAAAATATCCAGGAAATGGCTAACAGAGTACCAACATTAAATATGCATGGGAGTTGGTCCCTGAACGTCACACCTCCATCCCTCTGGTAACTACTGTAAACTAAAGTGGCTTCAGTTTTAAAGAGTTTCTGTTGAGTGTTCAGTAACAGTTTAAGAAGTTAGAGAGGAGGGGAGATCAGAGCTACAAAACCATTCCTCATCTAACCTGCTGCTAATATCACCATATTTTAATAGCATTGCTCCTCTCCAGCTTCACATGTAGGCTTACCACTGTGCTGAGTGGAAAAACTACAAGCCGAGACATGAGCAGCGACTAAAAGGAAGCATGTTAACAGCGTGGTAGTAATTATGTCATAAGAAGCAGCAAGATAAAAATGGCGTTGTGCCCTCCTGCAGCAGACACACTGCTCCAGTGTATCCCCACACGAGTTCACACCCACTTCACGAGCGCAACGCTGCAGTAAACTGTTGACCTCCAGCTGCTGCTTTGGCCTCGTGGGTCATGTCCCCGAGGATCGGGTAAAAGTACAAAAAGAAGTGCAAACATGAGGGTCGCTGGGATAAGAGCAAAGGGTGTGAGGGTAGGAGGAGGGGGGGGGAGTGTTAATGGTGGCGGAGGGTGGGGGATGGCTCGTGCCAAGTGACACAAAACCCCCTTGGCAGCCTAATTAAATTTTCCACTTTTCAACACTCACATTAAGCCTCCATCGAGCTGGAAGGAATGGACGTACCGGAGGAGGAAGGACCCAAGGAAGAAGATCCAACGCCACCTTTCTTTTACCAGATGTCTGCTTCACATTTTCCTTCCATTAATGACAGAAACAACACAAGCTTCCCCCTGATGACTCACTTGCTGCACTTTATTCTTCATTAAGACGACATTAAAGCTTAAGGAGCTCCATATTTATCATTCATTCAGCCCACGTTCATCTGCTCATCCAAGGGTCGCCCTCAACCCCAAAGTTTCCCCTCTTTGACACCCCTGGTTTATAGTCTTTTTTTTTTCTCCAATTTCAGAAAAGGAACGTGTGACAACTGTGTGGTGATTGGTTGAATGTGTGAATATGACACCATGACCCACAATTATGGATGAAAAGTGAACTTTTGGTTTATCTGGACATAAATATTACGACATGATTTTAACCGGCCAGTTGTTCCATCACTTGTTCCTGTCTGCAATGGGAATTAAACCAAGCCAAGATAACTTTATTTGAAAAGCACTTTAACAGCAAACACCACTGAACAAAGTGCTGGACATGGGAATAGGTAGGTCATTCTTCAGGGATACTTTACTTCAATTTTCACCGATTTTGTTACAGCATCAAAAACAGTTGATTAGAGGATAAAAAATAAATAAATGAATTAAAAAAAAATCATTTTGTCTAGACTTCACTTAATGTTCAGTGCAGGAAAGTTCAAAAAGCTCCATTTACCGGCTTGTCTGAGTAATAACATGCAAGGATGCTAAAATGTGGCTAGTAAAGGTGTAACCCTGAACAGGAAGTGTTTAATGAGCAAAGCAACCAAACTGTGGAGTCTAGCCCATTCAGACCAGATGCAACAAATAGATTCATATTCAGACAAGACCCATTTTTCAGAGGCAACAAACCCCCTTTCTTCTAGGGTTTAGGAAGTACTGGTCATTTAGCCCTTTAGCCAGGAATCTGACGCCTAGATGACCACTGCTCCATCTCTGAAAGAAAAGAAGCAGCTTATCTCTGCAAAGCAGATGGGATTGGGAATGAGTCGTTAAGTGACATTCGTATCCTTTTACCTTTTCTTTTCACTTTCCTTTTTTTTAGAAATGGTCCAGATGGTTATGACAGAATTTTGGGGCCACATTAAGAAAAATATTTTTTCACAGACTTCGAGAATAAAGTCATATTATCAGAAAAAAGCCATAATTATACAAGAAATGGATGCATCAGGCCATTCGGGGGGGGTTTGTGGAAACTTGCTGATACATCCACCTATAACCCCGCGGTTAACCGGTCCCAGCCAAGATCTTCTCTTCTACAAGTCTTCCTGCTTCTTCCTACAGAATCGAGTCATTTTCTTGCAGATTCTTTTCAGAGTCGTGATACTAATGCTAATGAAGTATCTCCTGGTTTGTGAAACTTATGCATGAAATGCTCCATGGCCCTGATCTGAACAACTGTCCTCTTCTACAAACAACTGGTTATAATATTACAACTTTGTTCCGACTTCATTCTCAAAGTCTGTGATAAATGTTTTATCTTAATGTGGCCCTTAGACTCCGTCGTAGATGCTAGACTAACTCAGGTTGTTTTTTTTTCTCCTTTCACTACTAATAATTCTTTCACAAAATGTTGGGAATTTTTCTTCCATCATGCACTTAAATTAAGATTTAATTTGACAGAAAAGAGGAAAAATCACATGACACAAATCAATATGTAACTTCTATGAGGATCCTTTAGAACTGGAGTTGGTGGTCCCTGCATTAGATAAACTGAATCTCTTCCACCCTGTCACGTTATCTGCAGGTGGGTATGATCTTTAATCCTAAAAAATTTTCCTATAATTCAATCTTAAGCACATATCAAGGGGCACTTTATCCCATTCCCGCCTGTAATGTAAATCTCCTCTGAATGCTGCTTTAGTCTTCGTGTCGGCTTTGTGTTCAGAAATGTTACAGATATGATTTTGTCCTTTTGAACCAAGGTTTGATTTTCATTGAAATCCGATTTGTATCGAACATCTGTGTCTTCTGATTTGGATCAAGGAGAAAATGACGAGCAGCAACGGATCCGCATGACAGAAGAGAATAAAAACACGTATGACGTGCACATCAAAGCAGCAGCGGTGGGGCTGATTTAAAAGCAGATTACAGATACAGTGGCTCCTCTCATGCAATTCCTCGACAGATTTTCCGCCGAAGAGCCGGATAAATGGAGCTGGAACAGTGTGGATTACTCTGCAGTGAAGTTGAGCCTCACAGAGGAGCTGGCACGCTTTCAGCTGCACACAACAATTCTTTGTTTACACAGAAAAATCCAAGATTGCATCTAAAGACGTGACAATAACAATCTTCCCCTGAGCTACAACACAACTAGGACTGAAGGTTTAAATCCAGCCTGGATCTGTTCTGAACGTCATGATACGAACTCCAGCTCACCTTTGTCACTACATGTACAGGAAGTGACGTGCTAGTATTTCCAGGCTTTAAGAAGAAACCGAACAGATCAAAAGCCTTGAAACTCCAAAAAATCCAAAGCAAGCAAGGTGGCCGTTCCACCCGCTGGAGACTTCTGGGAAGTTTATTTTCAATGACAAACAAAAGAGCATCATAAACATAAGATGTTCCAGGGTTAAATAACAACCTTATAATTTAACTTCCATCATTTCCAGGTAGTGTGAGCTTCCACCGCGTCCAGACGACAGTGACGGTTGTTCAGCTGAGGTCAGACAACAGCAGCTCAAGCAAAACCCATTAACATTCCAAGCTGCTCTCAGACCAACATGCTCATAAATTACACCGACGACATGACCTGCCCATTGTGTGAGAACTGTTGCTGCACTCAGAAAAACGCTATTTGATTTGACTGTTTTGGTCCAACGACGAGGAAAACAACTGGCAGGAGAAGCAAAACAAAATAATAAGCGTGCACAGCGCCAGCATTTTCCTTTCCTCTGTTTCCAGGGTCGAGTTGTGGGAAGAAATGGGGGGGGGGGGTACTTCTGTTTTCTTCCACTTTAAAACAAGCAGTCCAGTAAACGTGGAAGCAACGTCAGGGTCCTGTTTGTTTGCGAGCTGCAGGTGGCTGCGTTGACCGCTCAGAAGTCCCCCGACCACTCAGTCTTTCTTCTCTCAGACCCTGTTATTTGTTCACTTCTTCCACCACATTCTCCAACACTTCCCCTTCTCTCTCTCTGTTTTTTTGCCCGAGCGGCGTTCCATTCTTCTTTGTCTCGGGGTTCAGCGAGCTCGTGACGCACTTCCTTCCATTGTATCAGGAACTGATACCTTAAAGCTTGTGAAGTTACTGTCAAAAACGCAATCGGGTGTGTTGATTGGAAGGTACCGTACGCTCCGTGCAGGTAATGGAGGGTCTGTGTTTGATCAAACAGGGGAAGTCAATTACAGAAGAATGATAGTTTGACAACAATCTGGTGTGATGAAATGTTTGTCAGAGAACCACCAGATGACGTCACTCAGCATTTCTTCCATCTATAAACAGGAAATAAAGGTTTTAAAAAGGTTGTCAGTCATAGTGAGGGTTTGTTTGTCTTGTCGGTCAGAACGTATTTATTTACTGTAAAGAGAGAGTCATCTCCACATCCAGCAGCAGTGATGTGTAGGCTGGTTTCAGGTTGCAGCTACAGGAAAATTAGCAGTTCTCCCAAGTATCAGCTTTTCTTCTAACTGCGCTCACTGATATTTATCGAAGTGGAATCTCTGTGTAAGTCAAGCAGAATTCGCATTAAGCTTAATAATAATATCTCAGTTACAGTTAGAGTTGTGTCAGAGTATAAACTCAGCTCATTTATAATCACGTGCACCTTTTTTTTCCATTCCAAAGTTCTACATCAGAACATAATGATCAAAACTTAATTATATGTCACATAGTTTCCTCCATCCATCGGTTTTCTTGCCACTTATCTGGGATCGGTTTGTGTGCCCCAGACTTCCCTCTCCTGGGCTACATTTGCCAGCTCGTCCGGGGGGATCCCGAGGCGTTCCCAGGCCAGCTGAGAGATGTAATCCCTCCAGCATGCCCTGGGTCTTCCATGGGGTCTCCTCCCGGTGGGACGTGCCCAGAATACCTTACCAGGAAGGTGTCCAGGGGTCATCCTGACCAGATGCCCGAGCCATGTGGAGGAGCAGCGATTCTACTCTGAGCCCTTCCTGGATGACCAATTTTTCTCTCCAAGGGAGAACCCGGCCACTTTTGGTCACTCAGAGCTCGTGACCATAGATGAGGGTAGGAACGTAGATCGACCAGTAAATCCAGAGCTTTGCCTTTCGACTCAGCTTCTTCTTCACCAAGACGGACCGATGCAGAGTCCGTATCACTGCAGACGCTGCACCGATCCACCTATTGAACCCCTCTCTCCATCCTTCCCTCACTCGTGAACAAGACTCTGAGGAGCTCAATCCCAACCTGGAGAGAACAATCCATCCTGTTCAGCTGAGGACCATGGTCTCTGAGTTCCTGAGAAGCAACCGTTCCTGCTCATAAAATGTAAAAAAATAAAATAAATAAATAAATAAAAAGATTTGGGCTGTAGTTTCCACTTAATTCATTTAGTTGGTGTAAACGACTCACTTTGGTTGATTCAATTAACTTGAAATCAAGACGTTTGTAGGAGCAACTTTAAAAAATTCTTTCCGTTTGGAACAAATGACCGAATTAAGTTGAACCAAGTTCATTTATTCAGTCCGTTCGCCTCCACATTCAGACACATTCAGATCATTTAGTCCCTTTCAGAATTTGAATCACTCAATTGAGGTTAAACTAAATTATTTACATCGACAGCTGCGAACCCTCACAGGAGTGGAAGAAGTTCAGACTGTACACTGATCAGACAAATTGCTAAATAACTAGATATGTTAGACTCTCTGGCCTCAGATAAAAAGTTCATGACAGTACAAACAGAAAAAGTCTGAACAAGTATGACTTGTTTGGAAAGGTTGCAGGAGAAAGTCTCCAGCACGGCTTAGGTTTGTAAAGCTGCATCTTAAACCACAAGATAATGCAGCGCAGCACGGTTGGAGAAAACCAAACAGCATATCTAAGCATCAGCATGGTGGTGGGGGGCTGGTGATATGGGCTTGTTCTGCAGCCATTGGACCATGAACTCCTCTAAATACCAAAGTATTCTGGAGTCAAATGTCTGACAGCTGATGCTTGGCTGATATCGTCTCATGGAACAGGACGATGATCCCAAACACAGCAGCAGATTTATAACAGAACGGCTAAAAAAGAAAATGACGTGAATCAAAGTCCAGACCTCAACATGACAGAGATGCTGTGGTGGGACCTTCAGAGAGCTGCAGAAACCAATGCTGCAAACCTCTGAAGCATTAACAACCAATTTAGCCATTTAAAATATAACAAAGCCAATAATGTTACAGGTTATTATGCTACTGGTTGCTTATTGGTTTAGCTTTTTTTTTTTTAAACTGCAGTGTTAGAACTGCAGCTGATGATATGATAATAATAATAATAATAATAATAATAATAATAATAATAATAATAATAATAATAATAATAATAATAGATAAAAAATAAATAAATAACTGAGGCTACAAAATATTTCTGCAGTTTGTTCATCAAAAACATGTACAATTACATCACTGGTGAGTTACTACCTTACTGGCTTGATTACATCTAAAATGGTTAAATTTATTATGTTATTGTCTGTTATTATATTAATGGTTTCTACAAATGTTGGAAAGAAGAATGGACCAAAATTCTTCCTCAGCCAAGTAAGAGACGTCATGCAGAAAAATATCATTGCTGCTAAATGAGCTTCAACAAGTTGCTGAACCATGAGGGTGGACGTAGAGTTTCTGCATTTTCTATTCTACAGTCATTTAGCAGACACTTTTGTTCAAAGCGACTTACAACTGTAAGTGAGAACACAAGCAAGAATTCAAACAAGGAGGGGACATCATTTTGCTTTAATTTTTGTTTTAAAATGGGATTGAAGGTTGTATTGGTCTCAATTTATAAACTTAAATGAAGTGTGTTGGTTTTTATTCATGTCCTGGTACAAAAACCTTAGAATTAAAAAAGGATTCACTCTGTCACATCGACTGTATCTGGCTTTTTTCCTGTAGTCTGGGCCTCTTGATTTATTGGTGTACAATAGACCATTTGACTCTTCAATCCTCAGCTTCAACCATCACTAAATTTTAGATGAAGTGGTCATTGTTTCATGTAGAAGTCTGGACTAAAACATGTCGAACCGGTTTGTCTATATGCAGCTCAAACATTTGCTGGGTTTTTTGCTGAAAATGGCCCCCTGAGGCAAAACAGCTGATAAATTCTTTCTTCTCTCCACAATCCCACTCTCAAAAGGTCAAGATTGTTCAAATTATCCCTCTGTGCTGCTGTGTTAGACTGCTTTACATGAGTCACCAAGGCAACGGGTAAATGAAATCACTGATGGACAGTTACTTTAATTCACAGGCGCTGCCTGCCGGTTTGGCATCGAGCCGCTTTTTAAAGCCGTGTTCCTGCACAGTGGGCATCCTCATGAAACTGCTGATTAGATTTCTATCTTAAAAAAATCTGACAAGCAAAATACTGAAACAAAAGAGCGCATGTTTGCCATGCGGTCGGTGATTTTGTCCGTGTGGGAAAAGACTGCAGCCACAAGTTACAGCTTTGCATCAGAACATGCACTTTAAATCTGTCAACAGGCCTCTAGTACAATATTAAATCCTGCTGTCAGTCAAACTGATTGCTCTTTAACCCACTCTCCACACTCCTAGTCAGCACTTCGGTGCCTACGTATGTCCTGACTGCACCTGAGCTGAGAGATTAGCCATGCTAATCATGTGGAGCTATTATCCAGGTTAAGGTATTACAACATGACAGGTGAATGACGTTACAGGTAAAAGAAAAAGGAATGCAAGGGCAAAAAACAAGCAACTGAACTCAGTGACTTCTGCTTCAGGTAAAAGTTTCCTTTTTCTACCACTGATGTTTCAATTATTTCAGCAGTGAATTGACTCAGAAGTTGTAAATGTGCTTTTAAGTGGGTTCACGGATCTTTTGAATGTTCCTTTCTTCAAAAAGCAGGCGGATATTTTCTCCACCTGCATCAGTGAACACATCAGAGTCAAAACTGCATTTACAGGAACTAAACAGCAACACAGAATGAAGCTCAAATCCTACATTCTTAATGATGGTAACAGAGAAAAAGAATCAACATGGTAATTCCTTCATCTCAAAGTATTTATTGAAACTAAATCTACCACCAGTGGTGGGTATCACAACAAGGGATACACAGATACCACTTTTTTTCCCCAAACCGAGTACAAGTACATTTGAGTACTTGAAGACACTGAATACCTATTTAAGTTTCAACAAATCCCATCGGAGTTCACTGGTAGGGACTGTATAGCAGAATATCAGATCTGATGATCGAGTGGGTCAATCAATCAAACTTTATTGATAGAGCACTTTTTTGATACACAACAATGCAACTCATTGCTGTACATAAAAAATGCAATAAACAACCCCCCCCCACACACACACACACACACACACACACACACACACACACACACACACACACACAAACACACACCCTCCCCCCCCCCCA
>JBBBVU010000021.1:2666746-2683211 GCA_037177055.1 Atherinosoma microstoma | reverse complement strand
ACAGTGATTACTCCACGGTCAAATTCAAGCAGACAGCTTCCAGATTAAATGTTTCATGTCAAATTCTGGGTTTAAAGAGCTCGTTTGGGTTTTAGAGGACTAAAGCAAACTAACAGTGCCCTCTTTTGGCACTTTGGAGAATCACAGATTCCATCTGGCTTCAAGAAACCTGAAATTCAGACAGTATCAAATGGATCATGAACACTAACGTGCAGCGGTGTCACTCATCAAAGTTCATGTGCGTCTTTTTTTCTCTAACAGGAGACGGAGAAGCTGGAGGAGGAGAAGGCGGACCTGCAGAAGGAGATCGAGAGTCTGCAGAAGGAGAAGGACAAGCTGGAGTTCATGCTTGTCGCCCATAATCCTGTGTGCAAGCTGCCCATGGACGACCGCCACCAGACATCAGGGCACCAGCAGCAGCAGTGCACCCCGCTCCCGCTCACCATGCGCCCCAACATGGCCGGACGGGCTCAGATGAACCAGGTGGTGGTGAAGCAAGAGCCGGAGGACACGGAGGACAACATGGGCAAAACTCAGCGCTCCGTCATCAAGCCGATATGCCTGGGCGGCAGCGGCATCAGCGGTGGGATGTACTGCCCGGACGGAGACAGCCTGAACACGCCGGTGGTGGTTGCGTCCACCCCGGCCGCCACGCCCAACGCTCCCAACCTCATATTCACCTACCCCAACATGCTGGAGCCCGACAGCCCCTCACCCTCCTCAGAGTCGTGTTCCAAGGCCCACCGGCGCAGCAGCAGCAGCGGCGACCAGTCCTCCGACTCCCTCAACTCGCCCACCCTCCTGGCACTCTGAGTGGGAGGGGGGGCGCCGCTGGGAAAAAAACACTGTGGCTGAAAAGCGAAGCGAGGACTGACTGCCCCTCCAACCCCGAGACCCTCCGGTGTCTTTAAAGCACATAGAAAAGTCCAGACCAAGCTGACCGTGTGAGCCGAATCCCCCTCTGGAAGGAGACCCACAAGGGCTACGCCGCGTTTTTTCTCGTCCGACTTCAGCGTGAAAGTTTCTACTCGTCGTCGTGTGTGCAGTGACCCCGAACGGCATCGTCCCGTCGCCATTTCAACTCCAGAGCGTCAACTTGTTTACGGACACGTCTGCAGAAAGACACGCCTGCTCGTGGCTACAACCAGAGAACGACTTCTTAATATATATATTTTTTAAAATGTCTAAAAAAAAAAAAGAAAAAAAAGAAAAAAAAAGCCATGTGGCTGACACTTGCACTCTGCCAAGACCAATCAGTCAATAAATCACTAAAGCGAGGTCAGCGTTCTTCTGGGATTTCTGAGGAGAGACATTGAGCAAAGACCTCCTCTCATCCTTTTTTTTTTTTGGTTCATTTAAATTCATCCTTGCAATTCAGGATCGAGTGTGTACACTTTTCTGCTGTTATTTCCATCTCTCAGTGTATTTATGGCCTGTGCTGATTGAATTTTACAGTGTTTTGTTGAGACTTTGTCCTCTCCTTTAATCTGCCTGTAGAAAAGCGACGCGGCCGTCGTCAGGACGACCCGAGCACTCCTCAGTGTTGCAAAAGGATACGAGCCAACTTTTCAAATCAATGACTTAGTTCCTCAATACTTTCTATTTTGCCATAGTGGCTTGACTTTATAGTATTGTGTGCTTTTCCTCAGTGATTCTGTACCTGAACTTTACAACCTGTTTTTGACAAAGTGTATGTGATTTACATCGATGTCAGGGATCATCTCTCATGTGTAGTAGAACCCCGTTGTGAGGAGCGTCGACAGCGCGACTGCTGGCTGTTGCAAAGGCGGTGCTTTTTAAAAACTTTTTAAAAAAATGGCCAAGAGGTTTGTATTTTCGCTCAGACATTATAAAAAAAAAAAAAATTTGAACAAAAACCCTCTCGCGCTGCACTTCTTTGTTCTCGAAACATCGTACCTTTTTTCTCCCTCAACGCTGCCTCTCGGAGGGCAGGTCAGGTTTCAAAAAGCCAAAAAAAAAGGGTTTGTATATCGTGTAATCCTGTAATTCGTCCATCTTTGTCAAAAAAAAAAAAGGAGGGATTTTGCTCAAATTTAAAAAAGGAAAAAAAAAGCCACTGTGGTCTAGACTGTCGCCAGCTGCCAATGATGTCAACCCTGTTTATACAGTGTTTGTAAATCTGTCACTTTTAGTAAAGAAATGTTTAAATTCTGCTCAGATGTGCTGATTTCTGGGTGAAGCATGGAGGTACTTAGTGGAAGCTGGACTGGTTCACTGTTTGGCGATGAGGAAGGGATGAAGAAGACTCTCTCTACAGCTGGCCTGACATGAAAGAGTGGATATCGTGTTCTACCAAGAACGTCTGTCATTATTTTTACATGTGTGTATCTTAAAAGGGACGAGGGTTTTAAATACGAAGCACTGAGAAGGACTGAACAGCGACATCTGAGACTCTGTTTACTTAAGACATTCCCAATGAATTTAACGTCAAGGAAAGGGAGGGGGGGTTAAAGGAGGTCGCCATCTTTGTTCCAACTTGTTTTATAACCAGAGAAATTAAAAAAAAGTTGTGCTTGGATGAATTTTGTTGTGCTGGATGCAGAAAACGAACACAAGCTGCTGCTACTTGTTTGGAAAGAACGTGTCGGCTGTTTTTAACTCGATTTAATGTGACTGGTTGTTTCACGGTGTGATGCAGCGGGGCTCTTTGATCCTGTACGTCAACATAAAGGAGGTGAGACGATTACCAAAAAACATCAGTGTGTCTGTATGTTGGAATATCCCGGAGCCCTTCCACACGGAAAGCCATCGACTGTAGATCTTCTACTGTATGTCGCCTGTTCAACTATAAACTTCTTTTCCAAATGCTTTAACTGTTTAAAATGATTCAAAATTAATAAAAAACAGCAATATGTATAGCAGTGTTTGTTAATTTAAAAGAGTAATAATAATAAAAATAATTTTCAACTTGGATTTTGTCCCTTTTTTGCCATTATGGAGGAATATTTGGTGATATGACACTTTTTTTCCACATGTAAATTAAACATTTCAGGTAATTTTTTCTGCCAGTTTCTTCAAATTAAAATGCAATTTAACAGTTTGTGAAACTTCTTAGCCAAAGTTAAACCCAGCTTAGTCAATGAGAAGAGGAACAAAAGAATAGCCAACAAAATGAAGGGAAAATAAAGAAAAATGTAAAAGTAACACATTACCTGCCCAAAACAGGGGGGGGGACATGGCCAAATGATTGGTTTACATTGAGCAAACAACCTGATTAGAAACCATTTCAAGGTATTAAAATCTGAAAGGATGAAGGTGGAACGAACTTCTTTCCAGATGAAACTAAACGATGCTGAGCAGAGATAAACCAGCAGGAAAACTTACAGCATGTTCAACAATGAGAAGGAAAAAGGTTTCCTCACACGGTCTGAAGATACTGGATACTGGAACTAAACAGCAGTTTAAAAAAACACTGATCAGAATGTTAGTTATGATAATCATGATAGTTTGGGAAAAGGTCATGTGATCTAAGGAGTCCAGATTCAGGGTGATGTTTCTACTCTACAAGTCTGTGGATGCAGGGTTTGAATCTGAGGTCGTTTCAGGTCTCAGTAACACCAGGTGTAGAAACCGATACAGTCATCCAGGATCTACCCGTTTTCCTCCCTGGTGGGACGGTCATACACGAGGACAACAGCATCAGGATTCATCAGGCTGTGACAGACCGGTTCGGGGAGCAGAGACCTCATTTTACACACATGGATCAGGATCAGAGCCCAGACCTGAACCCCACTGACAGCAGCTGGGCTGTGCTTTATAATGTGCCATTTTGACTTCACCTGGAACAAACTAACCAAGCCACATAATTCTCACCAGACTGAAGACAATTTAAGTTCATGTCAAAACTCTTAAAAAGAAAAATCATGAAAATGATGGAGAATAAATTCAGTTTAATACTGAAACCTCTGTTATTAGGTTGATTTTTATGTAAAGTGAACAAATTTTTTAATTTCAAGCTAACCTGTGTTTGTGTTTTTGTCTTTGCTATTAAAATGGATTATCAGTGAAATAAACACGTTGAGATTTTGTCCAGCAGATGCAGTACAATCATTCAGATTCATATGAGCTCAAATAAAAGATGTTAATTAGATGAGTTAATTCACCATAACAGCAGCCTGTAGAACGATTTAACCACGTTTAGGCCTGTTCAGCAGAAGCTGCAACATTTAATGAATCACTCGACTTTCAGAACCAAATCAAACCTCATGAACACCAACATGCCTTCAGTGAGGGTGGATGGTTTACTAGAATTACAGCTGAATATCTAAAATATGTCACATTTATCTTCTCTAACAAGTTTCAGGTCTATTTTTGTTTCTCTGTGGGGGAGGTGGACGAATTACTGAGTGTTTGCTGCCCTCAGGTGGTCACAGAGTTGAAGTGCAACACAAGGTAGAAAATGAACAGAGTGAGAAGTGGCTTTTTTTCTTTTTTTACAACTGAAACCTCAGGAAAAGCACAGGTGTCTTAATGAGGACTCAAAGTTTGTGATGTCAGAAACACAGTTAGCTGATGATGCAGCAGTGGTGACTCTCACCCAGCAGGAGCTACAGGCACTAATGGGCAGTTTCCTCTGCACCTGCAAGGATTTGAGACCGACTATCAGTCCTAAGACATGGGGTAAGGTACAGGGGAAGCACCAGCCATCACAAATGCTGACTACAAGCGGGACATTGCCCACCAGTTTACTGGCCTCAGCTCAATCATCTCTGATAACCCCCCCCAGACAAACTGACAAGAGAATTGGAAAAGCAGCCACAACACTTGCTCAGCTACAGACCTGTGTGTAGCTGCACCATCAGCTCAGGAAGCTGATGGTGCAGGAAAAAAAATTAAAATAAATCGATTCATATCAGAATCAAGATTCTTATTTTTTAAGATTCTGAATCGATCCAAAATTTCTAGGAATCGTTATTTTAAAAGACTTGAAAAGTATTTGACAGACTACTTTCGAAGCTACTGTTAAGTGACAGAGAAACGTTAAAGTCTGCACGGGAGGAAAAAAATAAATGTCTCCTCTTTGAAGAATTTGAAACCCACAAAAGCAATCTTTTGACAGTCAATTAACCTTCAAACCCTTTTTTCTAGCTTATAGAGGAACATAGTTAATCCCAGAATTGGCATCTTTTTGTTACCAAAGGAGCATTGATTGTGAATTAAGATCGGTTTGAATCGAGAATCGATACAGAATCAAATCATCACCCCAAGAGTCGGAATCTAATTGTGAGTTGATGTCAGATTCACATCCCTAGAGACATTCTACACAGTGAGCTGACCTCTGGAAGAAAAGCCACATCTGCAAGAGAGACATGAAGGCACTCGGCATGGACATCTTGTCCTGGGAGGATGTCCCAGCTGACCGTGAGGTGGAGGGATACCCTGCGTGAACGCCTTAAAATAGGAGGAAAGGATGAGCAGCAGAAAAATCTGCTCCAGCAGACAAGACATGAAGTGCAGATCAGACCTTCCATCAAACCTCTACAGCCATAAAAGTTGCTGCTCCAAACGTTCAGAAGGTCAAGATGTCCATGCATGATGACCCCGACTGTTGGGTGCCATGCTTCTATGATTAATGAGGACTGCGTTTGACTCAGAGGAGTTTATGAGCTACAAGAGGCCAACATGCTGATCTGCAGAAGTTTATCCTGATATTAAAAGCTGTTTGACGTGGACTCATTTGGCCGTCTTTAGTTTTAATGACAGCAGCATCTACAAATTAACTCCTTATTCTAGCACGATGTGGGCTCTGCTTCATGGTCCCATCGCCACCGGATAATTTACGAAGAGTAAATCATAAGGCTGAATACAACCTCAGTCACACATCAGCAAATGTGCTCAGGTAAAGTCCTGCTTGTGTTTGAGCTAAATATATCGTATCGATCTGAAGACAACTTCTGATGAGTCCGAGGGCAGCTTCACACTGGTTAGTGGTAAATATACAGCTACAGGCCAAACCGTACATTTGTGATGCGGCTGCGGCTCATTTTAGATGTTGGAAGCTTCCTACACTCACTCTGATGCTCAGCTCTGATGTGGGTCTGCACATGTTATAAAATGCATTTGTATCCAAAGAAAAATGAATTAATCATATAT
This sequence comes from Atherinosoma microstoma, assembly GCA_037177055.1. Classification (NCBI taxonomy): domain Eukaryota; kingdom Metazoa; phylum Chordata; class Actinopteri; order Atheriniformes; family Atherinidae; genus Atherinosoma; species Atherinosoma microstoma. Next base: position 2,677,097 of record JBBBVU010000021.1, on the reverse strand, counting down.
TCATACAGCGGTTGAAGGTTTTTACACCATTGATTAGTGAACTCTGTTCAAAGCATCACCGAGTTCTCCATCACTGGCTTTTAAACCATTAACACAATGAAATCTAATCACTTTCAGCTTTTCATGACAAGGGGACATTTCTGAATAAATCATGAATATTTCAAGTCATTTTTCAACCATTTGCAACAGTAAACTGAGTTTCTCCAACCACAGGGTGTCACAGTCCAGCCTAATCAGCACATCTTAACCATAAAATGACCACAGAAGCAGGCCGAATAAACCACATCAACCCCCTAGACACAGCTAAGGTAGAACATTTACGGCTAGAATAATCATTTTGTTTGCAAATTAACGCAACATTTAGCAAAACAGTGTGTAAAATCCTATATTTTTCATGTTCACCTGCTTTATTCTAGAAAACACTTTATAATCTAATAATATAATTTATCAGTGAAACGTTTAACATTATTATCATATACATCTCCAAAATAAAGACTCATAAGAAGAACTGATGGGTTATTTGTATAAAATGTGTCAGATAACTGTTCATATTTTTACCAAGATGACAACATAGTCCATAATTTAAAAAACAAAATGTAGGGATTAACTGCAACATGTTCATGGAAAAGTCAGAACAAAAAGGATAAAATCTATAAAGTGGATGTCACCATTTCCAACTTGAGCCGATATCAATCCATTCATAGAACTGCAATCCAACTGCAGCATGTTGAAATATTCAGGCAAAACTCTGAATTTGAAAAAAAAAAAAAAAAAACTTTTGTATGAGCGAGTTTGCCAAAGTACAGCCTGTGTGGAGATCTCCAATCATCTCTGTTCCACATCATACTCAAACTCAAATGATGACTCCATATTCAGACTCGTCCACTGAATATCTCTTGCTGTTTAACAAGCACAGTTGTGATTATGCCTCAATATGACCACTTTAATCTGTTTATGGAGCGATGGTTGCACTGTTATAGGGCCTATGCATCATAACGAGCATCTTCATTGAGCCCAACTGCATGTTACTTTGTTCAAGACATGGATTTTTTTAGTACTTATCCATTTCTGTGCCTTTCTGAGACATTAAGGAGTTGATTACTGCAAAGGTTTTGATTCCAGATGGAAATTTTTGCCACTTTTGTACTCTAAAAGTTTAGATAATCTGCAGCAGACAGCCACAGCATGGACATGTCAGCATAACACAATACCTTCAACCATTTTGGTCTTTTAAGGAAATTCTGATTATTTTTGTACATTTGTTGTCTTTCAAGTTAATAACCACACAAAATGTTCAACCAACAATTCTGACATTTAACTTCATCACACTCAGCAACAAACCTGCTTCCTCAGATCTACAATCTTTCTGACATCAACTCAACAGCTTCTTTAAATTAGTTCACATATCAGCCTTTCCCACCAAATGCATTGATCCAACAGCCCACCTTGGCCAGTCTGACACTGGTCTAGTCTCCAGAAACAGGCCTACCAGCCTCACTCATGCCTCCTCAAGCAACAAATCATGGATTTACTCATTAAACATGTGCACACAGAAATATTTTTGTCCATTGCGTACTTACAAGCGCTGCTTAATCTGATGTGGACAAGCCAGGACCTCCATCCTCCTCCGCCTCCTCCATCACAGAAGACCCGCCTTCTTTCACGTGCAGCGGCGATATTGTGTTCACATCCAGCCAGAATGTTAAAAAAAACTTCTCTTTACCTTTGCAGATTCACTTAACTCACAACTAGCCTACTCGGTCCTACATCCAGGTGGCATCATTATTAACACAGTTCGGGTGGCTTAATAGACCTCAATTTAACGTTTAAAAACTGTTCACGTCCTGACCTGCAACACACCTGGTCTCATTAGCGTACCTGTATAAATGCTTTCTCGTTAGATGGGGCTGCCCTCTAGCGGTCAGATAGGTATTACACACAAAAAACGAAACAACTGCTAAACCAGATGAACCAATGGCTTCTGGCCAGAAGCAAAATAATTGACCAGAGTAGGCAAGACAGGTTTATTAATATAGCACATTTTATACATAAAGCAACCCTACATGATCAGAAGAAACAGACAGGATAAAAGTAGAGTTACATCAACAGGAAATGCATCATCAGTGTACATAATAGACTCTTTATGTTAATTAAAATGGTGGCAATTTAAAGAGTTTTTAAACCTGATTTAAAAGAACCAATGTTTGGAGCAGACCTGAGGTTTTTGTGGTACTTTTTTTTCCAGATATTAAGATCTGAAAAACTAAATGCTGATTCTTCTTTTTGAGTTTTAACTCTCAGGGTGGAAAGCAAACTTGACTCAGATGATCTTAGAAACCTCGTTGGCTCATATGGAGCCAGCAGATCAGATGTGTATTTTGGACTACAACCAGTGTAAAGATGTGAGAACCAGAGTATATGTTCCCATTTTTCTGGATTCGTTGCAGTTGTCTTAGACACCTGTAAAATATCCATTAGAGTAGTCAAGACTACTGAAAACAGAAGATGAAGAAGTTTTTCTAAATCCTGCTGAGCCATCAGTCCTTTTTTCTAGATATATTCTTCAGGCGGTAAAAGACTGATTGGTCACTATTTTAATATGGCTGTTAAATTTTAGCTCTGAATCCCAAATGACATTGTGATTTCTGGCTTGATCCGTTGTTTTTAAGATCGCTGACTGAAGCTGGGAACGTCTGACACATCCACATATTGATTTGACCGAGACATCCTTGAATGGAACCAGCGTCTCCTTGTGAGACAGTAATACAGAGCTGTGTGTCATCAGCATAATTATGATCAAATATTCTGCTTGTTTCAATGAACTGAGCTAGTTGGAGCATGTAGATGCTAAACAATAGGAGGCTCAGAATAAAGCCTTAGGGAACTCCACATGTCATCTTCGTTTCAGTAGATCTATAACTAATTCATAGAAAGTAGTCCTTGTCCTTCAAGTAGCCACGTAGCAAAAAATGTTTGGTCCAAATAGACATGACATGACCTAAATCGACATCTTTGTGCCAAATCTGGCCCTTACAACATAAACTGAACTAAAACGGCTTCTCATGAGGCCCAAATGTGTGAATTAAATGTTAAATCTAAAGCTCAGTGAATGTCCTATCAGAAAGACCATCTTGAGTTTATTCTGCTCCTCCTCTCACTCTTTTCTGCTCATCACTGCTCCGCATGCCAGACTTCTTCTGATGTCAGTAAATCTGCAGAAGAGCCATTCTGTCTCTCACCTCAGCATCATACTGGCTGTAATTGATCATTTTTATATGTCAGAAGTCTGATCTGAGTGTATTTTTGGACCGACTCCTTTTAAGCATCGATAGCTGAAATGAAATCCTTGCATCGGCATTTTCCTTGAAATCAAACACTGATATTCTGGGAACTTTCAGCCTTCTCGGGCTGAGTCAGGCGTTTGACACTGAGACATGGTGTAATATAATCGGTACCCCGGAGTATAAGTGACAGAATGAACGGTGCTCTTTTTCTGACTTTATATACTTTTTATTGATATTAAAAAAAAGGAACATAAACACACAGCAGCTCCGAGAGCAGCGGAATAAAACCCTGCAAACTGATGCACAGCAGCCTCTGTCATCTGGATACAAAGACGTCTCCTTTGCTTCTCTTTCCTGTCACCATTACCGCGTCCTCGTATGGAATTGATTTCCAGCCTGAGATCTGATTAAAGCTTGCTGAAAATTTAAAACACTTTGTTTTCAGGCGACGTTTCAGCCAGAGAGAGAGAGAGAGAGAGAGAGAGAGAGAGAGAGAGAGAGAGAGAGAGAGAGAGAGAGAAAAGAGGGTGTGTGTTTTTCCACCACTGCACTTCAAAAACACGTCCTTCATAGTGAGTGAACATGCACCTGCTGAGTCAGCAGAGGCAGATAACCACAAGGGTAATTAAAGGTGAATTGATGATAATCTTATGACGCAGTAAGAGAGTAGCAAAGCAATAAAAGAGCTGAGTTATTCAGCTGTGGTTTAGTTTGATGGTCACAAACTCTGCAGCTGCCAGAGGGAAGATGCCATGAAGCTGCAGAACAATCCTGATGTGGCGTTGGATTACATTAAATGTTCTTGTAAGGCTTTTTTATATCTTTAAGTGGAAATCATTTGGAGATTTCAGCAACTTAAGCACACATCTGAGATGTGAACGGAGGCAGTTTACAAAAGCTTTCCATTGTTTTGTTTCAGATTGATCTGGATAGAAGATCCCTTCAGTCCTTCTGGCAAACTTTGCTCTAAAAGTCTGATGTTCTCAGAGTAAACCGGGTTGGATCATTGAACATCAAGACTCCAGCCAGTCTGCTAAATTTTTAATTCAGATGCATTTTCATAATTTACTTGAATGCACACACAGAGAACTGCAGCCACCTCGGATACATAGCTGCTCTGGTTATAGTAACCACTTTACATCTGACAACAGATCCGTGTGCTCCCCCATCTGGTGGTAAATCTGAACCCTTCAGTCAGAACATTTTTAATGCTTTGAGGGGGGAACAAATCTAATTATTTTGTTAATCTAATTTTTGATTTGTTTTGTTTTTTAGCTGTTATGTAAAGCAGTTTGTGATGCTTTTTGTATAAAAAGTGCTATACAAATAAAATTATTTTGGATTGATTGATTGATTAATGGGAAAGACAAAACCTCCATCAGAACCAGTAAGGACAACCATTTGCCTGGACCAGTTAGGGGTGGATAGGACAGGAAAGACGGCAACAAGCACCACAACTCTAAGCCAGGGATACCTGCTGAGGAAGAAAAAGAGAAACACAAACTAATGGCAACAATGTCAGATATTTATACATGGAGAGTAAGGAGAAAAAAATAGAGTGAAGGTGCATTATGGGACGTATCCCAGCAGCCTCGGTCTAAAGCAGCAGAACTGAAGGGACGGATAATGACCTCAAAGCAAGACCTGACTATAAGCTTTACCAAAAAGGAAAGTTTGAAGCCAAGCTGGGGGCTGATTCCACGGAGAGGGGTCTGACAACTGAAGGTTCTGCCTCCCGTTCTACTTTTCAAACTTCTAGGAACAACAAGTAAACCTGCAGTGTGAGAGTGAAGTGCTCTGTAGGGAACATCTGGATCTCTAACGGAGCTTGATCACTAAGAGCTTTAGATGTGAGAAGAGTTTTATATTCTGTTCTGGATTTAACAGAGAGCCGATGAAGAAAACTAAACTGGAGAAAAATGATCTCTGCTGCTAGTTCTCATCAGAACCTTTGCTGCAGCATTTTGGATCAGCTGGAGGATTTTCAGTGTTTTTTGGGACAGTCGGATAATAAGGGGTGATGAGTAAAACTTACCGGTTTGTTGTTAATAGGCACAAAGTCTCTCCTGTTAATATTCCTAACCTTCCCCTGCTTTGGCCGTCTACATGGGCAGGCAATCTGTAAACAAGAAGAGTTGAAACAGCAACGTGTTTTGAGAAGTAAAACCTTATTGTGCAGAAAAAGTTGAAAGCTTTCCTCAACTTTTGGAGCAAACTGCTCAGGTTCTTCCTGACGGCCTTGACATTGTTGTCACAATAAGCAAACTGTCTCCTTCTCAAACCAGCTTGCTTTCTAAACTTGAGGGAGACACCACTACAGCGATGGTGAGTTTACTGATTGAGCTTGTTTTGCAACACTTGTGGCGCTTTTGTTGCTGCAGGTGTAAAACTGTGAAATGATTCACTGGCTGCATTTCTTCAGATTAGGCCCGCCTCACACATATCTCTCATTCCAGATGTGGCATTGTGCAGACATGTGAGGAAGGTTTCTTGGACAAGTTTCAAACTGATGGCAACTTTTATGAAAGCATAGCGCAGTACTGTGTGGGTTTAAGTTGAAAGGCATGACACAGCAGGAGGAACCCAAGCAGAAAACCTGACCATGCCTCTAAGTGCTGATTTAAACATTTATTTAACCACTGAAGCCAAAAGCTACTTAGCAATTCCTGACAGCTGACAGCAATGCTATAACAGTCCTGAGCTGCCAGGAAGACATACTGTATATGAAGACAGGTCTACACATCCGAGGCTGTGATTCACACCGAGGTCCACATATTTTTATAATTTTAGTGACTCAAATATAATCAGACAACTGACACTTTTTTTCATCAATTATGCAGATAAAAGTTCTGGAGCTGATTCCAAGAGAGATGGAATAAATCGATCAGAAAGCAAGAACATTAAGAGGGAAAAAAAGAGTTTGGTTCATTTTGAGAAAAAAGAGCCAGAATGATGTGGTAGATGTGCTTTATCAATATCCAGCTATAACCTAATGAAAGCATAGATCACAACATCATATGTAAAACACATAGATAGAGGTGGTGTGTGGATGTGCATGACTTAGATTTACATTTAACATGTGCTTTTTATCCAAAGTGGCTTACAAGAGACAACATTCAAGCTTCACTGCAATAAAATCCTGGTCTATACAGAGATGGTTAAATCAATACAAATCCATCTTAATGAGAGAAGATAAATAAAACAAGTAAAAAAAGTGGGGAAAAAAATCAGGTTAGGTATGTGGGATGTGAGAAGAGGAGGTGGAAGAGCTCTGATATCATGTGGTAGCTCATTCCACCACAAATGAGATCAGTCTGGACTGAAGTTGCCGGGCGATGCTCCTGAGAGGAACACTGTGGTCCAGAAGGAGCGTACGATAAGTCTGCACGACTGAGCTGAAATATCTGGAGTCAAGACCTCGCAGTCGCTCTGTAGACGAGCATTAGTGGCTTGAATTTGATTCAGGCAGCCATAAACGATGGTGTTGGGTTAGTAATGGAGGGAAATGAATCCTATTTGGTTGATTTAGCACCAGAGGCACCACCACATTCTGGACCACCTGTGTGAGCTGCAGACATGCTGGAAGAGCACTGGGAAAAGCATGGCCTGTACCAGGTGTAGGGCTGGAAACTCAGTCAGATACGGCCTGATCTTCATGATGACTAAGAGACTGATGCAGACTTTAAAAAAAATATCTTGCAACTTATCTTCGGGGCATATTTGAGGAAGGCAATTCTTACATTGACACGAGAGACTGTGTGAAGCAGGTGGATATCATCCATAGGTAGAAAGGTGATGGAGAGCAGATATTTATCCTTGTCATGATAATCTGAAAGAAAATCTAGCGAGGTATGATGTGTGAGATGCCCGTCTCAGACTTACACTGGTTTGGAGTCAAAACTGTTTAATGATAATGAAAACAAAGACAAAAGCAGCCAGAAACAAACTGTTTGCTCAGATTTATGCAGCAGAGCTACCTGAAGAGCAAATCACAGTACAGACAAACAACATTCATAGTCTCTGACCATGTCAACGGCCTCCAGAGTTTCTAAATGATTCCAAAGAAAGTGTTCAAAATTTGAATATCCTTAACTCTTCCTTTAGTTTTGGAGGCAAATAATAAAAACTCACAATCTGCACTTTAGAACTATTTTAATCAAACAAATAAAACTTAATTACATAAATACTAGCTTAGCGTCCTAACTACATAAGAGATCAGTTGACTACAGCGTTGGCATCCTTTGAAGGGCAGCTCGGACATGTTGTCTGTTTTCATTGATCGGTACGTTTTAACCTCTGGAAGAGAAAACAAACATACATTCTGGTGATGAAGGTTACTGCAGCAGGAGGGAAGCAGCACTGACGACAGAACAAATACATCCTCATTCAACACTAAAGCAACTAATTCTGCTAAAGACAAGAATGGAAATGCAGTAGCTTTATAGTCAGGTTACGTCTAAGTGTCGGTACTCATTGTGGGAAAAACTGCAACTCCAGCATCTTCTAAGGATCTTTATTAACTCCGGACTTAGTTTTATTGATTAAAAGCTCACTGCAATGATGACCTGGCAAACAGCGGGTATCCTCTCCCTGGATTAGGTGATTAAAGGTTCAAAAACAAAAGAAAATAGAGACAAAATGACACATGGATCGATAGTAGGACTGCAGAAGGACGATGGGAAAAAGAGACGGGCTCGGAAAAATACAGAATGTTGTCTCAGTGCCACATTTTTACATTTATCCTTTATAGAAAAAAGATTCATTAAAAATTGTACAGTGATTAAAAAACAGATAAACAAGGCTCACGTCTCCCATTCAAGTCTATTTAATGCAGATTATTTTCCGGCTAATTTTCACCTTTTCCATGGAAAATATCCTCATATTAACCATCATCTGAAATGAGACTGACAACTTTTTAGGAAATGCAAAAAATAATATGCATAAACATTCGGAACGAGAGAAAAATGGGCATCTACTCCTGTATAACAGAGGGATAGGGCAAAGTGTTTAGACCAATTAATCTGGAGGATTGAGAGTGTCTGGGTCACATGGTGGGAACTATGACCCAAAGAGTATTAACCCCTTGATGCCTGAATTTATCTACAATTATATAAAAACAACATAAATACAAAAAAAGAAAAACGACTGGAATAAAATAAAATTAGATATTGAATAAATCAATATCAATAAATAAAGATAAAATGATGAGTAGATAATATAAAATAAACAAATAAATAAGAGTGAATAAAAGCAAATAAAAGAATAAATTATCTTAATTAGATATAAAGAAATAAAATAACTAAAGGAAATGTGACAACAGGCATCAAGGGGTTAAAATGTGTTAAAGAAAACACACAAAAAAATCCATATATTTCTAACATCTAATCATGTCGATTCCTTCTGAGAGCAAACAGAAAAGCAAGTAACAGCGTGAGAAAGTAGAAGGTGAAACGAGAAAACATTGTTCAGGATGAGTCTTTCTCTACCGATACCTCACATTAAAGTCATCAGAATAACACCATCCACCTCCCAGTATGCAGCTGGTAGCTGAACATCATGTAGCATGAATGCAGGTTGACACTGAATGAATAAATGATCATCTAAGCTGCTGTTAAGTAAGAGTCTTTGAGCCTTTTTCAGTCAAACTGCAGCGCTACCAACCCGCACACTTATGCATTGTCATTAGTTTGGGTGGAAAATGTCCGTCTGCTTATCGACAACATTGCACCGCTTTACCAAACATGAAATAATGCAATCTGATGCAGTTTTTAATGATAACTGAGGCAACATGTGCCATACTGTCATAGCTACACGTCAGCTGTACCAAGACACAATCTATTAATCTAACAGCATCTGCATTAACAGCTTTTAGAACTTAAATACAAAACACACGTACAAGTCCACTTAACGCACTGTAGACTTCAACAACTTCTGTAATTCGCTCTCTTTTGCAATAAAATATTTTATTCTGACTAAAAGTGTGAGCCAAAGAATCCGAAGTGAACGGTGGGATTTCTAAAGATTCACATCCCGCTATTATTTCCAAGAGAAAGATTTCTGTCTAAACTTGTGCAAGGAATGAATGAAGCTCTCCATCTCACACAGACTACAGCAGCGTGCACCACACAGAAAAAGTGACCATGGAAAACAGTTCAGTTCATCTCATGTTTCCCAACAGATTGTCCTGGTTAGAGTTAACTAAATTGTAATAAATATCCTGTGTGCATCAGTAGAGAAATGCATTTATTAGCAGAAATGCTACATGACCATGTCTTCATATAAGCTGAAAATAGTCTAAAATCAGAACTGCTGTGTTTTTTTCATCATCTTAGAATGAATGAGTTTACATCCAAAGAAGCTGCAGGTCGTTGACCTCACCCCTTTTTTGTGGTAGTCAGGGGGGGGAGGTCAACATAGCTGCAATGAGTAGTTTGCACTAATAAATGTCCCTACATCCTACACAAATGGCCTTTATGAGTCAACGACTGAAAACATCTGATATCAGGAGGAAACATTATTTCAACTGACTCAAATATCCCATATGAGGACATTCAGTGATAGGAAAAGTAATTAAGCATCAAACTCCATCCATCTATTGTTTGTACCCACTTAATCCAATGCAGGGTTGCATGGGGCTGGAGCCTATCCAAGAAGTAGGGGACACCCTGGAAAGACCCTGGTTTATTATCTAAGAAATACTGTCTTGTAAAGAATAACTTAAAGTACCAAGAAAGCCTTTAAGTATGTAAATAAGTACATCCGTGTCAAAAGCTCTCAAACATCACATGCTCCCATAGGTCCTTTACGTTGGCATGGTTGTTATTCATTAATTACACTAGAGGGCAGCCTTCAGAGATCATTTCCCACTTCTGACATGATGTTCAGACAATAGCAAACATGGCAACGGTGGAGGAGATGGCGGTAGGCTGTGCAGCCATTACATACATCACATATTCTTCTTCTTTGATTCTTTCACTGGTCGCATGGCAGCTATATACTGTGCAGCATCCCATCCACGTGTTTCCGGTGGTCGTGCTCCGTTTGGCTACGCATCCACAAGTTCTCTG
>JBBBVU010000021.1:2626706-2661690 GCA_037177055.1 Atherinosoma microstoma | reverse complement strand
TTTTAATGTTTTATGTAAAGCACTTTGAATTGTCTTGAACCTGGAAATGTGCTATACAAATAAACTTGCCTTGCCTTCGTTCAACTGGAACTTCCCATCAGTTAAGTAGCAGAAGCTAAATGCGACATGACATGAAAGTGTTCCTCTTTGCAATTTTACATGAAATCTTTTAGATTATATGATTATTTTCTGTTATTCAATCAACACAGTTATTTTCATGCTTTTAGTTCAACATAAATAGCCAAAAATGAGTTTCCTAGTAGAACGCCAATTCCAAAAAAAGTTGGGATGACAAGTCTGAAATGTAAATAAAATCAAAGTGCAAAGATTTTCAAATTTTATAATCAAATATTTTATTTAATAATAAGATTTTCCACGTCACGCTACAGGACTGTGGCACAGAGGGCAACAGTTGTATTTACTGATTTCCTGCTCCATAGCGCAGTGTTTGCACACACTGCACATCCAAAACTGGTATTCCTGGATCTGCAGACCCGTCACGATGCATGTGGGTAATTTGCCCTCTGACCTGAAAAAAAAGAAAAGAAGCAGAACTAGTTTAAGTAGTTTCAGTAAATATTTAGGCATCTTTGAAAACTCATTAAACAGAAGACGAAGAGCTTTGAACTGAATCTGATGTTCAGACGTGTCGTTTAGAGGTGAATTCACATTCTTATAAGTGGTTTAGGTGCTCCGACCTAACAGTTTATTACTTACTGTGATTTAGCCAACTTGAGCATCTTTATTTTATTATCAGTTTTTGAAGAACGGCAGTGGTATAATTAAAAAATTATTAGAAAATTAGTCTGATCTCCTGTCAGTATTTTAAGCCACGGTTTGATGCTCTCACCCCTCTGAAGAGCTGCTTTGTTCTATCATCCGGGTGTCCCTCGGGGCGTGCTTGGTGAAGATCTCCAGGGCCAAATCTTCATAAAGCTGCCGCTGCTCAGGGCTAAGACTCTCCAAGGATTCCAGCTTGATGAAAGCTTTTGAGCATGTGCCGAATGCCCGGCTGGCTACAGAACAAGTGGCGAGCAGAGAGTAGATCTCCACGGCCGGGATGACGTCCTCGTACTCGCGCAGGTGAAGAGCTTTAAGGTGGAAAGTTAGATTACCACTCCGGCTGGATGTAGAACTGGAACATTTCACAACGTACCAGAAAAAAAAGTGTATATGTGTAGGCCTTGTGTGCTCAGCAAACCCTGCTCTGCATTGGTTATAAACATGATTTAAGCTTCCCAAAAAATGTAGGAGAATTCAAATTCATATGTCACCTTGCCAGTTCTGAGCCATGTCTAACTAAGTTTATAAATGAAACAATTTTCAATTAAAAAAAGTTGAATAAAACAAAATACAATGATTCTCAAACCTAATGAGCCTATATTTTATTCCCAGTAGAAGATAAACGACATATCAGATGTTGGAACTGAGACATTTTAACAAGTCATGGAAAATATAAGCTCATTTTGAACACATTTGAACACATCTAAAAAAAGTTGAAACAGGAGCAAAAAAATACTGAAAAATTAATTGGCATAAAATTGAAAACAACTGGAGGAGCATTTGACAAGTAATTAGGTTGCTTGGCAACAGGACAGAAGCATGACTGGGTATAAAAGGAGCATCTCAGAGGCAGAGTCTCTCAGATGGAGAGCGTGACAGAGGTTCAGCAACCTAATCTCTGTTTTTATAAACATTTACACAGCGTCCCAACTTTTTTAGGAAATTGTGGTTGTACAAGTAAAAATGTTTTTCATGGAATTACAGGCCCGAGTGCTCAGTGCTGGCAGAAAATAAAAACAGGTTATTTCTAAGTTTTGACAAAAACATCATGTTAGCATCACAAAATTAATTAATACATTTAAATATTTTACAGACTGCACCAAAAAAAATTAGTCCATTCAGATTAGAGTGTATTTGTTTGCCATTGTTGCTCTTAAAAGATCAGGAATATTCAGTCCAAGTTGGCTATAAATCTGGGGTAATGACAAATAAAAGTATGCAAGTCTTTACTGTGATGATTAAAGTGTGGGAACAGCATGACTGATGGCCGACATCATGCTAATAATTTCATTGTCATTAACTAAACAGTTTATTCCCTCAGTAAGATGCAAGAAAACTGGTAAACAAAAATGTATTCAACTTCCATGTCTAAATTTCCCTGTTAAGTAGATTTATTTTGCATTTTTTTCTGTGGTGGACTTATCGAGAAAAACGAGTCAGTTAAATAAGAGAGCGTGCAGAGGTTGTTTCCACTGCCTGCGTGTGTCCTCGTGAATAATCAGAAGCTGATTTGGTGAGATTAATGTCAGAAAATTACCTCAAAAAGGAAATATTGACCAAATTATCATGTAATTATCATTAAGATAAATGTCAGTTTACAAAGAATCAGCACCATGAAACACTGACTCAATGTTGAGACTTTGTTCAGAGACTGATTTAAATGGCACTAGATGGCAGAAGAATCCTACAGCAGAAGAAGCTCCGAGGGATCGAGCCTCTGTGCTCGCTGCTCCTAAACTATGGAACTCTGCCACTACAGGTTAGAGAAGCCCATCACGGTCCCTTTTTATGACCTGGCTTTCGATCCAGCATGAGACTTTTGTTCTTGTTTTTATGTTTCTACTGTTTTTAAAAAGAAAAAAAAAATGTTTATTGTTTTTACTGACAGAATTGCCAAAAAAATCTGCTGATTGACTTAATTATTAGCCGACTCACTGTTTTAGCTCCCAAATAGACCAAAAAAGAACTGTTATTTATGTCATTTATGTGGTACCTGTGCGCATGGCGTTTTCCATGTAGCCTGCATACAGCTGCCTTTGAGCAAGAAGGAAGAAGTGATATGCTTCTGCTCCTCGCCAGGCGGTGTCTATGATACGACTGTCTGAGGAGGTGGCGTCTTCTTCAAGCAGACCAGCAAGCGCAAATGTGGCCTAATTACATCCAATGATAGGCACCGTTATAATATATATATATATATAATCAGTATAGTAAACCATGTCATCATACTTCCTAATTTTCCTCAGAAATACTCCACAAATAATATCTAAACTTAAACTTTAGTTAATGTACAGTTTAATTTAAACTTTAATTCTGATATATTTTTATATCATAATTACCTGGAGTCTACATTCCTCTGTAAACTGTCCTGTATAATATTACCTCAGACTTTTTGCCTTTGGCTTTGCTCTGCTGTGATGCCTTCACTTGCTCGTGGTAATTTTCAACAAGCTGCGCTGCCAGCACGTAGAGCTTCTTCACCCTCAGAGGTCGGCTCCGTTTCTTCGCCTCCTCGTCTGCTATCTGCAACCAGCAGCCACAACTGAGCTTTCAGCAACAGTCTGCATTTTAAGCTTCACCTTCAATAAATAAATGGCCATTTTCTCATTGACTCATTGACCTTTACAAAGAAAGGAAAAACATGCCATTTTCATTTTAGTTATGTAAAGTTATTACAATAAAAATAAAAAAACAGATTGTTTACAGACGCTTTCAGTAGTTTCTCCTTCAGAAACTACAGGCTTTAGTAGTTTAGCTTTTTAAATCCTAACAGGTGCTGCAAACCTAGATTTGGAGACTTTATTCTAATTTTCCTGGCAGCATCTGTGAGTGCTCACCGTTACGTCTCCACTCAGATGTCATAGTTTCAGTCCTGAATAATTCAAGGACAACCAGAGGTTTGCCCAGATTTTGTTTCATAGTTATTGACTTATAAAAGTCCAAAACACAAACCAAGAAAACAACAAGAGTGTTGCACTAGAAGAGAGCAACCAAAACAGAATGTAAAACCAAAATTTAAAGCCCCAGAAACAGACTAAAGATCATTTTATTGGCTAGAATATCGCTCTCTGCTGTATTAAAATATATGATACCTACAGAAATATCAGATACTAAACCTTCAGTAAAATGTAACGGTGAAGTTTGTCTGGGCTAATTCAAACGTAAACTTACCTTAAACATGAGTTTGGCTGCATCGAGGAAGTGGTGGGCCTTCCGATACAGTTCAACGGCCTCCAGAGTTTTATCCTTCTCCAGAAGATGTGAGGCATATTTGGAAAGAAGAGATTTAATCTCCTTCATGTTGTGGGTTCTTGCCAGTTCCACAGCTTTGTTCCACTGAAGGAAAAACAATTAAAAACAAATCAACTTCTGCCTTTTTTGTGACGAATAAGCAACTTGAAACTTTTCAAAATCTAATAGAATAAATAGAAAAGTTATCATGATAAATCTAACGTTTACTTCGATCTGAAACACAGCTTAACACAGCTGGTGCACAATGGCTACATAACAAAATAACCAACAGATGAGATTCTCTTTATTTTAATTTTTAAAAAAAGCAGCAGCTTTAACAACAAAGTCAACAGATGGAATATAATTGGGAAATTAATAGCAGTTGAAAAAATGAACAGAATTTACGCTAAAGCCTGAACCGCTGCAGTTCCCTTCACTTGTGCAACAAAAGCTTTTTCTGACTTTGAGTTTATTCTGAACAGTTTCATTTGTAGCCAGAAGTTTAAGATTTCCACTGGAGGACGACAGTTTGGGAACTCACTCACACTCCAGAGATAAATATCAGTCAGACAGAGGTCAGGAGTGGGAGGACAGCAGGTGCCAGGTCGGCTGCTGTGCTCTGAGAATCACCGAGTGTCGCTCACAAACTCTGGCGCCACAAGTTTTCCGTCTGTCTCTCACCTGGTTCAGATGGACACACGTGTCAATGGCAGCTTTGGGCTGGTTGCTCTTAAGGTAGGCGTTCACAGCTTGTTCACACATACCCACAGTGGCAAACATTTGTCCGATCTCCTGCAACATACGGGACAATTTCTGGGCTAAATAACTACAAAGTTCAAAAGGAAAAATCAAAGTGTTGAGGCTTGGCTGGACCTGAACATCTGGCTCACCGGTAGTAATTTATGATTCTCTGGCAGATCTGTGGTCAGCCTTTCAAGGCCATCATAGTCCTCCAGCATGTAGTAACATTCTGCCAGCCTCTCCTGGTTACGACCCTGAAGGTAATACTGCACCGCGTTGATCCTTTAAAGGAAGAAACGAATTAAAAAATGAGACAGTGTAAAAAATTTTTTTTTCCAGGTTGATGAGAATAATATTCAGATTACAGACAATATCAGACAAGGATGCTGTTGAGGAAATACGAATGTGGGAAACTTCCTTCTATATTTCAGTAATGATTAATTAAAAAAAGTTTTCCAGAAAAAAAAAAATCAGAAACAGGTTTGTGTAGTTTTTGGTTAAAAGTATGCAGTTTAAGTGTTCAGTGGCCCTTAAAGTGGCCCTCCATTTCAGTCCACTACTGCATAGTGAAATCACTGAAACTTATTAAGATTATAAGGTCTCACAGTTGATGATTAACTTCAGAGTGAAAAGCAGCCAGGAAAGAGAAAGAACTGTCACACAGGATTGGGTCAGGGGAAGCAAAAGCTACTAAATTCATGGCCCAAAGTCACAGAAGCCCCCATCTTTCTGAAACGGAAGAAGTTTAGACCCACAAAGAGATTCTCATACCTGGCTATTAACCTGGATGGGATGACCACCTTTATCATACAGGTAACAAACAAACCAGCGGGTCAGTATGAGTTCTTTTGTGGAGATCCATCAGTGCAGCACAGAAGTCTCAATAAAAGGCTGAGGGGTCTCTAAAGATTGGCCACAATCTACCAGAATGACTTTCACACCCTGAAAGCGTTTCATCAGATGAAATGACGACTGGACTGTCTGAGCACAAATACAACCAGCCTGTGTGGAGAAAAGGCCCTGACCATCCTCTCCTTAATTATGTTTCTGCAGTCAAATGTGAAGATGGCAGCATCGTTCTGTAGGGATGTTTTTCTGTTACAGGAACAGGGGAAATCGGTCAGGATGGAGGGAAACATGGAAACAGAAACTAACAGAGTGACAGAGAGAGGCTCAAGGTGTCGAACTGGGGGAAATGCATATGCCAGCTAGACAACTAGACAGCTAGAAACATGCTGCCAAGAAAAGAGAGAAAACTTCAGGAAAACTGACTATAAAACAGAAGAAACTTCAGACTTGCACGATCATTCCAGAAAATACCCAAAGCTACAAATCCTGCAAAATGTGCTTTAAACCAGTATTAGCTGATGGGTCTGAATATTTCATTAAATGAGACATGATAGTATTTGATTTACAGAAAAAGAAGAAGACACTCCAAAAAACGCGTTTTCATCTTTGTTGTTGTGGCAAACTGTGTGCATGGTGAAAAAAATATGAATTCAGTGTAGAAAACATGAAAGGATGTTCAAAGGCTTCACATATCATGCAGCTGTGAGAAGATGAAAGATCAACATCCACAACCATCCCTTTAAATATACATGCTGATGTAAAACTGATAGATTTACTTTGCACTACATATAAACAGTTGTGCCAAAAAGTGGTCGTCTGCCAGAAACTGATTAACCAGCCACCTGTGTCGGTCTGCTGCTGTTCTTCTCGGCACAAAACCGTCATGACACAAATATACAGGCGACATTATGTCAATTTTAACAACAAACATATGTTTTGCTCACAGACAAAGAGATGTGCTGTAATCAGGAACGATATTCAGGCATGTTGATCCTTATCTGTTCTGGTTATGTTTCTGCTTCTGTCCGTTTGCAATATAAAGTCTAATTTATATAATTTATGTGTTCATTTATCAAAGAATCATTTCCACTGATGTTCATTAATGACGGTAAATTTCTTAGCAATAAATTCTACTTTAAATTAACTGATTTACCTCAAAGTCACACTGTATAAATTACTGGCCAACCAGTATTTTAAATTTGCTTTCGTGGACTTTTAAGGTGGAATAGCTAGTCAGAATGACAGTTTTTGCCTTGGTTAAAAACTGCCACTATGCGGAGTAATTCCACCTTAAAAGACCAGAGTTGATAGAAGGTATGCTACTAATTGGTCAGTAATGTATTTCATTTGACTCTGGAGTGTAATGCAGCCATTGAAAGTACTTTTTTTTGTTTTATTGACAATTAACAGAACAATTTAATACATTTTTGGCAGACGATCACTTTTTGACACAACAAAGTAAATATCTAATAAATGTAGAGGTTTTTTATGCTACATAAATAGACAATAATGGGATAAAAACATGAAATACCACTTCTGTCTGTCAGCAAAGTAGTCCCCGATGGCATTGTAGGCCTGTTTGAGCAGAGCATCATCACAGTCCCCAGAGCCAGTTTTGAGCAGCTGCAGCACCTTGAACCAGTCTCCCAGCTTGATCCTGAGGCTGATGGCAAGGTCCCTGCACAGAGATACATCTTCACATCACAGAACTGATTCAAACCAATTCAAACTCTACAAAACTATGATGGTTGTACCTGCGATCCATATCCAGGTACATTCTGTCAGCTTCCTCAAACCTGCCGAAATAGGCTGCCACTTCGGCTTGTTTCATGGGCTCACTCTGCAGGTTGCCCAGACGCTTGACGAACTCGATGCCCTGGTAGTCCTTGCAGCGGACGAAGGCCTGCTCTGCCGTCTTCAGATCCAGTTTCTGGAGGGCTGCTTCGGCCAGCAGGCGCCTGGCAAGTCCAGAATGATAAGACATGAACTGATACTGTGTGGTTTCTATCTTCAGAGTTAAAGCATGGTCGGTGAGGATTCTGGTGCCAGTTGGCCTGCATTATTCGTATGCACGCGTAGTTCGACAGGTTAAATCGCTCCGTCACGGGAGTCACCATAGCAACGTGTTGAATGAACTGGTTCATATCAGCTGGCTTTTGACACGTGAATGAGAGAAACGCGCTGTAGCGTGGATTCTCGTGACAAACGGTTGTTTAACATAAAAAGTACACCGACGCCAACATATAAGAGTTCCTATACTTTACTTTTAGCTTTGCAAAAAAAAAAATTTTTCTTAAAAAACAAACAAAAAAACATTTGTTATTAAATGTTTACAGTGTGGTATAAGCGGATTAATCTACTCGGACCCTTGCATTACACGGTTCTAATGCACTTGGCGGAGGAACACCGCTGTTCTAGACTCCGCGTCGTGCATTGAACCCGTGTAATAGCTATTTCAATCAGTTAATTCTTATTAATTAACGGTAATGGAGCTTTAATCTGCATAAAAATGATTCTATGATTTTATAACTTTGAGGTTTCCTTTAAGGCCGTCTTTGTATCACAGACTGGAACTGACTGACTTTGTTGATGTTGCCAGATTTTGAGTGATCCTGCAAAAACTGACACTCAAGCCAGAGAATACACAAAAGCAACAGCGATCTCATCAATCTTTAATCCTCCATCAACACCCTGCTACACCAATAAATTCCTGGATTTTTCTACCCAGATGGAAAGCAAAAGCTACAGTTTGCTGGCACTCTGAAGTTCAAATGACCATTTATACATTTTGGATATAAATGTCGTTTTAAATCTAATCTACAAATACTTGGTATGAATGAATGAAATTAAATATACTTTATTTATCCCTCTTAGAGAGAAATTATTGTTGTAGCAGGGTTTGTTTTTTTGTTTTTTTAAATAATAACGATACAAAAATTTTTAATTTGAAGGTGAGGATAGGGCCTTGTTCTGGAGGGTGATGGCTGCTGGCAGGCTGGCAGGTATGAGCATTTATTCAACCTACACATGGTAAACAAAAAGCTCTGCATTTTCATTTTAAGAAAAGTACATTTCTCCCAACAGTAGAACACAAAACAACTAAAGAACTTGGGGATTTACATGTTCAGACGCTGGAAAATCAGACTTCACTGAAAGAGGTAAAAAGGAAAAAAACTCCTCTGTGTGAATATAAAAATAATCATCACAGACAATAAAGTATTAGCATAGATGTCACAGTTTGAACTTGCCAGAGTCTTGGGTGAGGATTGTCTTCTATGAACTGTGAAGCATCTTCAATGCCCACTTTTTCAATCAGTGCACGGCTGTCTCTCAGGGAGCGGATTTCAAAGTTGACGAGGTTGTCTTTGTTCGGCCTCTCTGGGTCCTGCACGACAACATCACTTAACCCACAGAGTTTCCTTCACTCAGGAAATTTAGTAAGACGCTCGGTTAAAGTTAAGAGAAGAGCCTTTTTCTTCATGTCTCCTAACACCACAAAGAAAAGTTTAAACTTTTACCTTCATGATTTCATCAAGCATGACCGATTTGATTTCCAGGTCCTCAAAGCTGCAGATGTATCCAGATGTTTGGATGGGCTCCTGTTGTTTTGTGAATGAAATGAATAGCATAACTTTGTAATACAATGGCAGCATGGAGGATGTTTTAGTTGTAAATTAGATCCTTTTGTTTAATTTTTTGTTATTCTTTTTTTTTTTTTAAACCAGTTTGTGTACTCACCTCCGGGTCCAGGTTCCTAAAGACGTACATCCTGGTCTTCTCCATCATGGCAAACAGATCTGGGTTGTCATTCGCCCACTTCATGTCCCAGACATCTTTGCGCTCAAACTTGGACGGATCTCCCTCAGAGGCCTGGTCTCCCGCACCATCAGCTGGAGAGGAACGAACTTCCAGATTCAACAACGTCAGCACACCTGCGATGTCGATTATGGCCAGGCGACTGAGGAAAATAAGGATTGATGACACTTAAGGTGTGATACATAGCAAAACCCAACATGAGTGAGCTAAAATCAAACGATTTCTGAATGTTAATTCTTTTAACACTGCAAACACCAAACAAAGAGAACCTGGAGTTGCAGTTCAATGACATGTAATAAGCTCGGTTGTTCAAAGTGTACTTCTGGATGAGAGTAACATTTGGAAGGCTGTATCTGTGGATGATGCCGGACTCACGACCCTGTAAAGGACACAGACACTTAAAATACAATGTTGTTTTCATTGTTGGATTCCACATCCTTCATGAAGAACAGTGAGGCACATACCACCATGAGGGTTTTATCTGTTGCTGTAATGCAACAGATGGGATCTCTAGTTGCCTGGAATAAAAAACAAAACAAAAAAAACAAACATAATTATCCACTTCATTTCTAACATTTTTTATAGTTATCAGTTTAAACTGTTATATTAATATTCTTCCGGTCATATTACCTATATTTAGTTATTTGTGGTAATATTTTGTGGAAAAAGGGAATTTCATTACAAAGATTAAATTACTTATTGCCTCACAAGTGTCTCTTCCGACTGTATTTTCTGTGTTTAAAAGTCTTTGATTGACAGCAGATAAAAGCATTTCTTACTGTGAAGTCTTTTTCTAGATTTGAACCCGAGTCATTGGCTCCTGATGGATTGCTGTCGATGTGATAGACCCTGGAGGAACAGGAAGAGTGAACACGTGAGACGGATGCAGAGAGACGCCCTCCTGCTCTGACTTGTGGTCCAGGTGTGAGGATGATCCTGGCAGAACATTAGATCCCACCCAGCCTGTCTGGAACCTCTGTGGCATTTCATTCAGATGAATGAATCCTTTTCAATGCCCTGCCAGGACCAAGACTTTACACTGTATTGATGAGCCAGTAAAGCCTTGCTTTCGTCCACTGACTCACAAAATCCAGCACTGTGGTGCTCCAGCCTTCCTGTAATTTTTCAATGATCTGCTTAATGTGTACCGCAAGTCCTGGAGTGGGTTTTCTCCAGTAATCTTTTACTCCACAACCTGCCTCCGTTTTCAGTCTTCATGCCACCTGGTTTAGATTACGTGTAAGACAACTGTAAATGTTGTCCATAAGAGAAGACTCACCTCTCCCTCCCTCCTTTCTTTGTTCTGGTCACTTGGTTGATCTCCAGAGCAGTCAGTTTTTTTGCCACTCTGTATTGCCACAGGTAGAAAGCATCTTTGGATGCAGCGATGACGTGCGTCTTTGTCATGGTAATGAACAGTGGATCTAAACAAAGAATCAAAATGTATCGGATTTAAAAACAACACAAAGTTCAGTATGGAGTTTTTATAATTTTCTACAACTTGGGAAGAAACTGGTTTGTAGTTAATGTTAATATTACTATGAGGATCCATGTGTATGATTAACTTTCAGCTCTTAAAGGTGCCGCATGCAACAAAATCAAAGACAAAAAAATGTATATATCATTAAAAACTGTGTATCTATTGGCTTCTGCTCACTTTGAATAACATGTTTTTATCCTTTTAGAATGACACATTTACACCTACTTGCCATGGTGCCACATACATGGCACCATTTTTACTACAGTGTCTCTGAATGGACAAATAACTCTTTGTGTTATCATCTGGGCTTTAAAACTGCAGCATTGGCTTTGTGTGATAGGTGCTAGAGCACCGTTTGGGGATAAGTACCGCCTTAAAAGCACCCTAGAAGAAGACATACACATTAACACAATTTTGAAGTAGCTACCTGTAGTGCATTCATCGCTGCAGGCCACTGGATTCACTCGCAGATGAAAACGTGTTAATGTCAGAAAGAATTTTGGCCTCTAATGGCCACCGTCTATTCACAACTGTGGAATAGTCATCTGTACCACTAGACGTCAGAAATTCTTACACACTGTACCTTTACATTTTACACATAAAGACCTGAACTAACAGATCTGGTGACAGTTTGGATTTGACTAGTTGTTAAATATTTACAGAAATACACACAGATTTATTCAATACTTTATTTAAGAAATAAATAAACCATACAATAAACTTTTTGGGTGGACTGATTCAAATACATGTCCAGAGGTAAAGCATGTTCTCAACTCATCATGTGGCCTCCAATCAGCCTAGAATT
This sequence comes from Atherinosoma microstoma, assembly GCA_037177055.1. NCBI lineage: Eukaryota > Metazoa > Chordata > Actinopteri > Atheriniformes > Atherinidae > Atherinosoma > Atherinosoma microstoma. The sequence goes on along the minus strand of JBBBVU010000021.1, from coordinate 2,649,988 downwards.
CATTGTAAACCCATCCGGACATATGAGCCCTTCAGACATCCAGAAGCTGAACTTTGACTCTGAGAAAGACCTCCAACTCTCCCAGACAGAAACACTCTGAGACATGAACACACCCATGGCTCTGCTAGAGGACTGTGGGTCATGAAGTAACCGCGGCAACAGGCAGGATGCCAGCTCCCATGTTTTTGTACACATAGTGTGATTCCCTCATACTGGCTAGAAGAATTGCACCAAGCTTGAGCTGAAATGGGACTTTGATCATTCCAGAGCTACATAACATTGGCACGCAAGCTCGCAGAGTTTATATGACGCGTGAATGACTGCATTGTGGTTTTGACTAGAAGCTGCATTTCCATTTCTATCTGAAACTCACCGAGGTTTATGTATTTTGAGTCCAGTGGCGTTCCAATGGAGTTGCACAGAATCAGGACGTACTGAAAAACACACAGCAGAGTGACTTCATTCCTCAGTCTTATTCTTTGCACTGTATGTCAAGACATTTGACCGCATGTAAGGGGCGGGAGGTTTTGAATTGAACATTACCCTTGCAGGATTCCCGGCCTCTAACCCAGCATTCTCCTGGGTAACAAGAAATTATTTTTTAAAAAAGATAGAAAGAAAACAGAAAAATATTAGCGACCCTCTTTACAGTAGTAAAAAACAGTAAAAATTCTGTTTTGTACCTGAGGCTGTGTTTCATCTGCCTTGCTGGCCAGGATGCAGAAGTCTCCAGAGGTGGTAATGGACATCAAGCTCTTGACATATTTGACAAACTTTTCGTTGTTTTTGGTGTCCCAAAATACGACACAATATTCCTGCCGATCCGGCTTTGTGTATGCGTACACCACTGTGCTGCAGCAGTAGCCCCACTGTTGACACATGAAATAAACTGGAAATATTAACCCAAAACCTTGAAGGACATGTGTCTCCAGATGCAACATTTGTGACCTTTTAAATCTCCAGATGGAGCCAACAATTGTGACACTGTGAATCTCTAGGAAACTGTATGTTTGACACAACCATCGAGAAGGATTTTTTACTCAATGTAAACCCTCCGTAAAAGTTTTTAATTATAAAATGTACCTTTGACCATAGAAGTGATGAGTGTAATACCTTATAATCTGGTCTTATGTTGGCAAAGTAGATGTAGGAGTCCACAGCCAGGCCAATCCGCAGTCCTCCTCCCTCCCAGCCGACCCCTGACATCTGCTTCCCAGGTACTTTGAGAGTTCTTAGATGCTGTAGAGACACAGAGGATGATTAATAATGCACTCCTCTACACTAACTTTTTTGCATGGGTTGCACTGGTGCATGTAACTTTTTAATGTGGCTTTAAGCACCAGCAGAAGATTGAAGTGCACCCAAATTTTTTTCAAGGACACTCAGCATCAGTGACATATTTTAAAGATTGCCTTTTGAACATTACCCATGCACACTGATGGTTATTAGATGAGATGTAGGAAAACATTTATCTTTATTTGAAGCATGAATGTTAAGCAAAAAAAAAAATTATAATTTTTTAAAGAACAAACAAATTTTGTCACTGCCAACATAGAGCTTGCTGCTAAGAGCAGCACACAAAGAAATAAGAGTCATTTATGTACCCAAAGACACTACAAATACAGAAATGTTCCTTCAGATAAATACTGTGGACTTTTGTCTTATATTAATGGTACAAAACCATTGCGGACAGTTAAGGGTACATATTTGTGCTGTTAATAATCTTGAGGTAAAAGTAAACTGACTAAGTAAACTCTTTTTGTGGACCTTCATGGGTTTTTTCCAAGTACACTGAACTCCTGTCACTGTTCAAAAACATGCATGTTGGGATGACCATTGGTTGTAAATTAACTGGAAGTGTGATGGAAACATTTCTACACTGTAACGTGAAGGTATGCATATTGACCTGAGGGTGCATATTTCTTCTCTAAAACATACATAAAAATGTGTCCAAAATAGGCCTACAGCACTAATATACAGCAGGCGACAAACCATATGAACCTTTTTATGGAACTAAATATCTACCTTAATTTTCTTAGTGTGAATGAAACAAAATTGTTTTGCCAGTTGCTTAAATTTGTGGCCTTTAAAACTTCGAATCCCCCCGTACATAAATATGCAACTTACAGTTTTATCAATCATAAATGTAAAAGACATTCAATAATATTATTAATACAAATGTCTACAGGGTATAAAAATAAATTACGGCCAAATATCAGAGTTTAAATCAATGCAAAAAGCTCACCTCTCCAAATGGTGTGTAGAACTGAACCACGTTGAATTCTTTCTCTTTATTGGTGGCTCTAAGGGAACCTGCCACCGCTAGCACACTGCCACAGTGGTTCCACTGGATACTGACCACATTCATCAAAGTATCGATACACACTGGATCTGCAGAAAAAGGCAGAAGCATTCAGCTTCACTTTTATCAAACATTAAATCTGAACATGAAAACATTTTAAAGGCCTTGAAAGAATTTTTGGTTGCTTACTTTCATCATTCTCATAACGCATGATCTGACATCTTCCATTGTCAAAACAAATGGCCAGACATGGACAGTCTGGCTCAACATATCCCCCAGTTCCTGCATACCAGTGGATACCAGCGATACTGACAGCTCCAGTCGCCATGGTGAGACAACTGATGGTCATTTTCATCTGAAACATCACAGAATAAATTTACACTAATGTAGAAGCATTTAAAAGCATAAGCTGAAGTGTATTGCAGGCCTGCAAAATAAAAACGAATGAACTGCAGTGCTCCCGCATTACTGCACCATGTGCATGGCTTGATGAGAAAACAGCAACCTATCTGTCAAAAAGCCATTCAGCACAACATGGGAACAACTTTCACACTCACAATGAAGTTTCCTTGATTGTCATAGATGTTTACTTCCCCATTGGCCATGCCAAAGAGGAGGATTTTGCTGTCAGGTGACCATGCCACATGAGCGAGCTGACTTCCCTTCAGTTCCTTTCCCCAAATACGGTTTCCTACATAAGAATAGATCATATGTTAAAGATAATAATTGTAAAGAGATTTTTTTTTTTAAAGTAATGATACCATCAACAGATCCAACGATGACCGCTCCGTCTTCATACACAATGCAGATCTTCTGACCATCAGCATTCCAGCTCATGCTCCTCACCACTGACTTGTTCCTGTTGTTGATCATCTCTTCATACCATGCACCTCAGGAAAGGACAAAAGCAATCCACTAAACAAGATGAATTCAAAGCAAGAAGTATTTTAGTTTGGTTCCAGTTCTCACCTTTGTAGAGCATCCAGACAATGATGAGTCCTGTCTCATCACTGGTCGTCAACTTCTTGTATTGTTCATTCCAGGTCACCACTTGCACTGCACCTGCATGTGTTTAAGTCATGAGGAGTCAGAGCATTTTCACTTCAGTACACTACCTGAATGGTTAAATTCTGCAACAACAGCAGGCCTGGAGTAGACTCACCAATGTGTCCTTCTAGAGTCTGGTTCATGGACAGGTTACTAGGTGCAGCAAGACCTTTTAATTTGGCATCATCTGTGGACAAGGGACAGTAAAGGCTTTTTGTTCATTAATTTTTCATTGTGTTTTGCTTTTATCTTAGTTATCATGTACAGAACAATGGCATGCTTGTTCAACAGACAGAGTGGAGCTATTTGTACTTACAGTGACTGGGCATAGAGGAACCAGAACTAAGCCAAAAGGCTTATTAAAGTTTCAAGAGATTTCCTTCAAACTGCTATTGCTTTCCAATCTAAATCACGTGTACGTTATGCAACGATGCCGACTGTAACAAATGCACTTTGACATATACAGAAGCTGAATAAATGGGGGCACTTTTCATCTGAATTGGACTGTTTTCTGATATTCTATTTATGTAAATAGTTTGAGCTAAGCATCAATGCCTCTCTAGAAGTTGATATAGCCCCATATCTTCAACTTACCTGTCTGAGTTTCAAGCTTGAGTACTTTCAGGAGAGCATCATCTCCTCCACAGGCAATGAAGCCTTGGTCTTTGTTCCACGAAACACATTTTAGACGAATATTGTTCGGAATAGCAATCTATAAGACATGCATAAAGACAGCCACGTTGTTAACCAGACTCTCATTTCATTACATATTTATTGATAAGACTTCTCACCTTTTTGCTGAGGTAAATGAACATGGTTCTAATGGTAATAGTAAGAGATTCGTCAGTCCAAGATTAATGAGGCGTATTTATCCCACCAAACCTTTAATGTACTAAGCTAAAACGGGGTTGGAATACAAGCAGCTAAAACTATTCAACATTACCAACGCCCATCACACGGCCTTAATATGAATGTGGCGTTTGCGTTAGCTGAGACCGTTAGCTTAGCTCATTTATTTTTACTAATCTATCGATACAAAACCAAACACCTACATAATTTCGTTTGGACTCGCATACTATGGCAGCTGCTAGCCGTTAGATAATTCCAGGTCCGTAATTGCACAACTGTTTAACTACAATGTTTCACTGCTTTTGTTGCTAGCTCAAGTACTCTGTTTTAGCTTCCCTCCGTCTCCCGTGGTAACCGTAAACCGGAAGAGCTGAGCGCGGGCTCCCCTGGTAGTTGTAGTTTTATCTAGTAGGCGTTTAGCTCTTTGCTGGATAAGGTTGTTTTTTTTTCCCACTAGATTTTTTTCCCGTTGTTGTTGTTTATATATTATTAGGACTAGAGTTTTTAGGAAGATTGCTATACTTTTATATAACTATAATGTATAAGCCTTTCAAATATTTAAAAAGGCACCTAATGTATGAACCAGTTGTGTCACTGCTAACCAGCACTCTGCTGCTAACTAGCCACTTTCAAGCCTAATAAATCAGCAGAAAGCTAATACATAAATAAAAAAAATAGTTGTGTTTCATATTTACTCTCACTTCTTCTGGAATGGTGCAAATATTATGTGGACTGTAATATATATATATATATATTTGTAGTTAGTGTGGTAAGAGTGCAAAAACAACACAACAGTAGTATAATCCATGGTTTCAATATATTTATTTCCAGTGTGCAGGTATATTCCATTCAGAAACTAATATCAAAGCACCAAAATACGTCACGCATATACAGCAAAGAACAAGATACAGTACATGTGTGTAGACCTGTTGTGTGTGATTGACTAAACTGAGATCCCAAGATATTGTGGTAAAAAATAGCAAATAATGGTCAGGAAAAACTGCACAGTATTTCAGTCAGACTTAAACTCCATGAACTCTTTACCCTTCCTTGGTAAAAATCTGTACCCGTTTGTGGCAAACAAATGAGTAATTACTTATCAGCATTGTGTAATTCAAAAGTTTTAAGTATCAAAGACAAAGATTATAGTAATTCAGTGTGATGTAACGTGACTGTTGCATCAGGCTTTAGTTTGTTCTTTTCTATGATGCAATCTGACAAAACCAACACTCCTGTTGCATAAGAGCTTAGCTGTTGTGTTTCTGCTATGGATGGAGGCTTTGTGTTATACCATGAATCTGCATAGTTCAAGTTTAAGAAATGCATCCAAACCAGTGAACCACCCACTAAAGAAAGAAGACATTTATCATTGCATTCATCATTTAATATAACAGTCTTAATATCTTTGTTGCTTAATATAACTAAATATCTTTTACTTGTACTAATATTTAAGGAAATAGTTTTTATAGTTTTCTTTAATTATAAAGGCAGATGTAAACATTTGCATGTCTTATAATTTAGTTTTTATAGAATTGAGAACAGACTAAATTCTGAATCCTGCTTTATTTAAAAAAAAAAAAAACACAGCTACCACCAATATGTTGCATAAAAAAATCAACATCATGTACATTTTCTCTCAAACAGTAAGGGATTTCAAGAGTTACAGATTGTGGTAAACAAGATGCACTCAAAGTCCTGCAATGTGTGTTCTGATGGCGTCTTAATGTTGGAACTCATCTTCAATCGCCTTCACTCTGTCTGAAATGTCATCTAGTGATAAAACAGTCAAGGAAATAAAACACAATAATTTTATGTTAATGTTATTATAAATGCTATTTAGACAAGGTTATTGCATGAGCCTTATCTTGGTGTCAGGTAAAGGATATGTTTCCTGCTCAAGCCTTGGATGGCTGACTGGACTTTTTTCTGGAATAAAATCTGAGCTTCACACATGCAGGCATCTTCAGTTATTTCACTCCTCAATTCCTCTGAAACAATAAGAAGATGATAGAGAAAAAAGTCAAGGCAGGTGTGTGAGAAGGTTTTCATCATTCATTTCCTTTCTGGCAACTAAAAATAAATGAAAATAAAGATATATGTTCCTATTTTAGGCAGTTCTAATCAGATCAAATCAAAAGGAAAATTAGATGTTATATCAAATAAAAACCGATTAGATTTCATTAGCTCGCTGAGATTAGATGCAATCATGAATTTGTTTGTCAGCAAGATCAGCAAATATAAAGTTTCATCCATATAAACCAGGTCATCAACACCCAACAGTAAGACGCATCATCGGACATGTTAACATGAATTTACTCAAATTATCTACATAAATGCACAGAAACACTGGAAAAGAAACAATCCCAGCGAATAACATGCAAATCAAACCAGAACTATTTCTTGGTTTGCTTTAGCTCCTGATCAGATCCAGTTTATCACTTCTTTCACCAGCACAGTACATTACTCTGGTCTATAAACTGTGCTGGACCAGTAGAGGTACTGCTTGCCGCTGGACATGTTGGCCATGGTTGCAGTCAGATGCAGACTTTCCCACAACTGAGAAATGCAAAGAAAATATCATATAGTTACCATTCAAACTGAAGTTACACATTACAATTGAAATCTAAAACAGCTGTAAATCTGTCCTGTAAGCTTGGCTGTGCTACATGGAGGCTGGTTCCGGTCTGTGTCCGATCATGTAGGATGCTACAATTAATATCAGTAGTGGCATCGTTATAGATGCTATTAAACCAACAGCACGCAGAGCTGAAACAGGTCTTTTCAAGGAGCTAAATGTTTATTTCAGCTCTGGGTCTTTTACAATTACACTAATTACATGACACACTTTTTAATTGTGCCTTAGAGCATAACCACTGTCAAACAATCACATTTTATTACTCTAGTTTCACTGCTCTGTTGTCTCTGAGTTATCTCTCCTCCAAAAGGATGAGAATGAAGTTGCTAGATTTTAAGGCCGGAGACTTGGACACAGGATGTATCTGTCAAGCTGTCAGAGGGAAGCCCTGGCATTGTTGATGAGAAGGAGAAAAGGGAGTATATTAATCAAACACAAGGAAAGACATAAGTTTGGAGAGTTTAGGCTTGTCTAGTGACTACCCCCAACCTGTTGGGGAGAGTACAGGATTCCCTCCAACTGGACACGTAGACGCAACATCACAGAGCGCTGCACCCACGTTGAATTTGCTTTACCTTCAGCGAGAGTACATGAAGGGCATGACTGACCTGGTGCAGAAACCCAGTTAATCCCTAATACATGAATGGGAATAGGCAATGTAGGTAAGGAAGCAGAGAACAGTTCCCACATATTTCCACTGGTGTGAAACAGACGTGTGTGGGAACAGACGTACCAATTATATGATCAGTTACACTGGGAACAGAGCTAGTTGCATGGATGCAAGCTTTAAAGATGCACAACGGAACTTTTGCTGTTTTTCTCAGTGACACGCCCCCTATCGACGGCTAATTCTTCATCCATCTTGCCTCCTACCTGTACTCTGAGCTCTCTCCAGCCAGTAAAAGTCAGTTTATTCTTGACTTTTGTCTTATCTCTTGCTCTGTCCATTTCTCTCTTTCTTTTCCTCTCTCCATCCGATAATGTCCTCTTACAGTTCTTTGATGAAGAAAATGCAAGTTCAAAACAGGCGATGCATCGCTAGCAGTCCTCGCATGTGACACGCTACATAGAGCCAAACTCAGGAGTAACGTGATGCTGCGTCCCGGAAGCAAAAGTTGCACAGTGCAACTTCTCCGCCTCGGGATGCTACTGCTCCAGGAATGTCACTGTGCCATCAAAACAAGTAAGACACACATATTTTTAATGACAGTAAGCTACATAGTGCTACTTTAAAGGCCATTAGATTCTCAGCCTAACTTGGAGGGAATATCTGCTTCGTGTGCCGTCGACACAGAGCTTTTGAATTACTTTCTTAATAATAGTTTTATCCTGATTTTTAAAAAGATGCACATGCACAATACACTCCTTATAGGCTGTTAACCAACTGTAAAGGGCCATAATCCCTGTTTATTGACAATTTCAACATTGCAGCTTAATTTCTCTTGCACGAATTAGAATAGCAATCCTTTATTTGGTAAAGCTTTCCAAATGCAAACTGGGGAGGATATTTACGGTAAGGAACCCTGACAAACTGCAGAATCTAGGTCTTGAAAGACTAACTGAAACTATCTCAGCAGCTTCTGGGGAAGAAGACATTCAACACAGACAACCGAGGATGTGAACATGTTGCAGATCCTTACATGAACATGTTTTCTGGTTTCCATTTATCCCACTGGAGACATGCAGTTGCAAGAATCATCATTGTTGATACAAATATCAGTCGTGTCCCTGAGCTCATGCATCTGAACTAGGAAGCAGACACCGTCTCAGCTCAGTCAACAAACACTTTTCTGTCATTCTAACAGTTTTCATGGGCTCCCCTGCCAAACCACGGCATATGCTGTAAAAGTATGAAGCATGTGAGATAACACAGAAGGGAGCTTTCTTACGTGAGCATGTTTTCTTGTCCACATTCAGCACATATCCCACTCGGCACTTGCAGGTGTATGAGACCCCATTGTTGACACATATGTGCTGGCAGTCGTGTCCCTGAAGACATGGATCTGAGCCTGAAAGGAAAAGCTCATAAATCAGCATCTCTTGACATGAATGTTTATTGGGTTTTTTGGGGGGAGATCCTTCAGTCTCAGGTGCATCCCATGACCATGAGACTTTCAGCATGCCCAGTCTCTCATATCTCCTTCACTGTGACCTGAGGTTCTCACAGCTCAAATCAGTTCAAAGCTATGGAAATAAAATCACAAAACATGTTCACAACAGACAAACAGACAGTACTCATTAGGTTATCCTTGTGTTTGTGGTGTGAACAGAGACATAGTCAAAAGAAGAGTCAAAATCCTTACGTGAGCATGTTTTCTTGTCTGCATTCAACACAAATCCCACTCGACACTTGCAGACATACGAGTCATTACTTTTGAAACAAACATGCTGACAGTCATGCCCCATGGCACATATATCCAACCCTGAAAAGAAACACTTCCAAAGCTGATGACGAGGATTCAAACAGCTTCATTCTTATCACATGCTGACATAGAGAAAAAGAGAGAAATGGTCCGGCTTCTTACGTGAGCACGTTTTCTGGTCTGCATTCAACACATATCCCGTTTGACATTTGCATATGTACGATTCATCAGTGCCGACACAAATATGTTGGCAGTCATGTCCTGGTGCACATGTACCTGAACCTGTAAAGAAAGACTTTCACATCCACCTGACTCCATTTATAACATCATAGCATGGTGAGCACTGCAGAAAAGCAAAACCTTCTGTCAGACTTGTCTAAAAGAAAGTTCTTACGTGAGCAAGTTTTCTTGTCTGGATTCAACACATATCCCTCTCGACATTTGCAGGCGTATGAGTCATCACTGTTTACACAAATTTGCTGGCAATCATGTCCATAACCACATGGATCAGAACCTGAAAAGAAACCACACATGATGATATCTCATATCATCAGTTAGAGCCTCCCTGTTGGAGAATTATAGGACAGTTAGGTTTAACAGGTTTGTCCAGTCTAGTGTTATTCAAGCAAATTGTAGTCATACAAACCAGTGGTTCCCAGTTTATTTTCTCTTCATGCAACTGGACCCTATACGGAAACCATGCTTGGCTTTATACTATCATTTCCTAGCTTCTAGCCGCAAATGATGCAATAAAACATATTAAAAATAACACGTTTTTTTTTTTTTTAATGGGGATGAATCATCTGCATTGTCAGACATGTTTCATTCATGAAATGGTGCAGGAAAAATCAAGGGTACCAGGATAGACATGAGCTACTCCACCACTGTAGCTCCGCTAGCTCTGCTAGCTCACTGACCTCACTAAACTAAACTAAACTAAACGTGTAGCCTACTGAGTAGCTTTTTAAGAAAATGTTTGAATCAGGATAAATGTTTTGAAATATTGTATGTAGCAATCTACTCAACATGCATATATGGGTAGCATACTCCTTATATCTCTACACATACTGTATGTATCAGCCGAGTCCCATGTTGCTGCACATGAACAGTACATCCCAGAGCCTCACTATCATCACTGTCCCTTTCTGTTAAATTAACAAGCCAACACAAACTTTACAGGGTTTTCTAAACTATCTTCATCAAACCTTGCTTCTGCATCATTCTGTCAGATACATACTGGAACAGGCACATTAACAGCAACAATGACTGAAGTAAACCACAGAGACCATTAAACTTTTACTTCTACATTAGCATAGTTTCTCTTCTGCATTCAGTATAAATCCCTCTTGACATTTACAGCTGTAAGCACCGTGATTGCTGGCACAAATATGCTGGCAGTCATGTATCTGAGCCTGAGACCCATTTTTAACTGAGCCTGCTATGGAACTTTAAATACTTAAATACTCCACACCTTTAAATGCACGAGCCTATGTAGCCGAATAAGAAATGAGTTGACGTTTTCTTTGTGTAAACATCCATAGTTAAAAATCCATTCATGCATGTAAATAGTAATCTGTGACACAACAAAGCCTAAATTTAAAGGTACAATTCTCATGTGAGAATTGTCTTGGGTCTGTATTCAGTATATCCCTCTTAGCTATTCCAAATTTGATAGTTACCACATGTTGAACAAACATGCTGGCAGTCATGCCGCTGCATTCACTTACACCAGCTTCAGATTACCAGTCACAAACTTTATGTTTCTTCCTTCCTTTATCCAAAAATGTAGTGCAAGTTTTGTATAAACCTTTCAAGACACGGACGTCCCAGCAAGCTATTATGCAAGCATGTCTTTTGGCCCATATTTAGCATATATCCTGCATGGTACTTGCAGATAGATGGATCATTAATGTTTGCACAAATTAGTTGGCAGTCGTGTCCCTGAGCAGATGGATCAGAACCTGAAAAAAGATGTTGCTTCAATAATACCACAATACTAGGTCACCAGGTAGGATCATTAACAATTTTTCTGTTAATCTGAACGTGTTGTTGCAATTTAGTGTAAACAGAATTAACTTGTGGAAGAAAATTTGCTATTTTTTGAAAAAAACATTGATAAAACTGCTCCCAATGGACTTTAAAAACTTTCAAGGTATGCTCACATTCTGAGTAAATGTCGCTAAGACCTCGTGGTGTATAACAGGATTAGTCTAGAGAAATCTACTAAAGTTTTTTTTAGCCCCAGAAGGAAGATATATTTTTGCTAAAAGCTGTTCAAGAATCTCTGTTGTCCTAATAATACAATGTTATGTTCCACCTTCAGTCATAGGAGCGTAGCGAGTCTTCAGGTGGGTCTAGCCTTGATTAGGATTTAATTGTCAAAATTCATCCTAGTTTCCATTTTATGTAATAAAGCAGATATTTATGTTTTTATCCAGCTACTAATACTAAAAAAAAGAGTGAGCAAAACTGATTAGAAGGAGCAGAAGTAGGTTCCTATTCTCGTACATCACTTAACTGGAGTTTGGGGAGTTCTGTCTCTTTTTGTAGTTTTGTTTCTTTTTCTGATTTATTTTTCGATTGGTACAATTTCATCATAGTTTGACTGTAGTTATTTAATGTCTCTGAAACCTCCATAAATTCAGCAATTTCTTTTCAAACGTCACTGCTCTCATAGGTTTTAATGTGTCCCTTACATTAGTATGGTTGTTAGCCAATACAACCACCAGAGGGCGTTCAGAGTTCACCTCCGAGTTCTGGTGGAAAAAATCATCATAATGTTCATTCTCAGAAAAAGACAAAGCATTAGTGCAGCAGACAACAGTGGTCTGTGCAGCCATTAAATACTTCCCGGCTTCTTTTTCTTTGTTTCTTTTGCAGGTTGCATATTAGCTATACTGCTCACCTTGCCCCCACAGATTCTGGTGGTATTACTCTGTTTGCTCCTCCAGAGTAAACATGGACAAGGGCCCCAAAAACAGACTAAATTAAAGGTTGCAAAAGATTTACAAAATGCTTTCTCTGTCTTTTGGGCTCCATTCTTGGAACTGTAGCAATAATCAGTCACAAGATCTAACACGTGGTTAATCAGACAATTTGATTGGTTAGTGCCTCTGATGTTCGAAAGAGTTGAACTGTTCTCAACTTTCCACCCCAAGTTATGCTAGTAAAGAAAAAGAATGAACCCAGAATTCAGTTCGGTAATGCAAGCCATACTGCCTTTAAACCTTCAGCACTGTTGTTGTTGTATAGGTTGTTGTCAATATAACAGTCAGATAACACTGAACACCGCAAGCTGACTCGCTTGTTTGTTGTGCCTCTGCTGCTTCTTTTGGATAGCATGGCTGAACATTCCTTTGCATAGTGCTTCTCAACAGTTCCTGCAAATAATAAACTATTGGATTTGTGCTTTTGTTTTTGCTCTCTTAGTGTGAAAGTGAGGGTCTTGTCACTATGCTTCCGAGTCATGATGTGCCCTGGCTACTTAGCCACAGGGACATCACTTTGGCTGACTGGTCAGCATGCATGATTCTCACTCAGGAGGTTGTGGGTTCAATCCCTGCCTGGGCCTTCCTTCGTCCTGCTACATTAGCTTTTGGGGCGCTTGTAAAACTGACCTTTTAAAACTATCATTCACCATCACAAAATGTTTTGACAAGTGATTATTTTGTACTCATGTGGGTGATGTTTCTTGAGCATTGTTATATTTATTACAAAATATGATGTTATTGGTCAGAGTTGGGCCTTCCTGGCTTATTTTAACTTTCAGCAAAATCAAGAAAAGAAGTCCAGTTTGCTTTTATTCAAACTCTTAGGAGTTTTCTTAGCTCAACTTTGCTTGCTAGTTTCTTCATTTTATTGGCTAAGACTGATATAGAAAAAACTGATATCGGCATCGGCCTTAAAAAGATCATATCGGTTGATCCCTAGTCACAACAGCTGGAAAATTATATTTATTGAGAAAAATTAACATTCTCACGTGAACATGTTTTCTGATCTGCATTCAACACGTATCCCTTTCGGCATTTGCAGGTGTACGAGTCACCACTGTTAATACAAACGTGCTGGCAGTCGTGCCCCTGGGCACAAACATCTGAACCTGAAAGAAACAATCCCACATCAGACTGGAACAGATTTTAGTCTGGCCATAACAGTGAGGATTTTTTGAAAGTTTGTGCTGCTCATCCATCCAGACTCCTGCTTACATAATCTGTGCTGAACAGTGTCAGCCCAACTATTTAGGGCAAGCCAGAACATTTGCAACATGAGACGGTAGTGTCTGCAGCACAATGTGCTACCTCGGTTTTCCATGGTTTAGTCTAAATTCTTACTGAAATATTCTTTGTTTTCCATTTCAAGCACAAATAATTCAGGATTAACCCTCAAGGCACCTTTGAGGACCAAATGTGCACTTTCTGCTTATTTTGTGCTTTGATTCTCAATATCTATTTCAATTAATGGCTAATTGTATGAAACTTGACCAGAATTTTGCTTTTATTATAATTTTTTTTAATTCCACAATCCCCTTTATCAAATTTTCTGTAGAATAGGAGACAAGCATAATGCCAACACACTTTACCTCAGGACCAATTTGGTCCCATTGACTCCCATTATGAAGACATATTTTTAATATACTACAATGCTATTATACCTATTATAACACACGTTCTGTGTTTTCTCATTAAAATAAATCAGGATTTCTAATGACAAAAAGGGCATTAAAACCTAAAAATAAATTCTAAAGAAATATTTTATTTTTACATCGATCGTTAGGTCTGAAGTTGTTGAAAAGATCTGGAAAAAAAAGAAATTTTAAATTTTTATGACACTTTTATGAGACGTACCATTTTGGTACCTAAGGGTAGAAAGTGTAAGTTTTTTTATAAAGGTGCCTCAAGGGTTAAGTCTTTAGTAAGATAAGCTAAAATATAACTTTTTCAGGTGGTAGCTTTTAGAAAGATGATTAAAGCAGTGGGCTTTTTAGAGACAAATAGTCCAAACATAACGACAAAGATTCTTACGTGAGCATGTTTTCTTGTCCGGGTTCAAGACGTAGCCTGGCCGACACTTGCAGTTGTATGAGTTGTCACTATTGACGCAAATGTGCTGGCAATTGTGTCCCTGAGCACATGCATCCAGACCTGAAAGGAAAAACTTAAATTGTCTGATTGGCTTAAGTTTATTAAGATCAGTCATTCTGTGTTGTACCTTTGTGTTAGTGAGTATGTGAGTCATTAATAATCACATGCAGGTTATTGCTTGATCTCTGTGATTCAGCTACAGTGATGTTATATTGAATTTAAATGTTTTGAATTAATTATGAAAGAAGTGGTACACTGGCTTTTGGATATAAGTTACTTGAACATCATCTTGATTTTCCAAGAAAAATTCAAGGCATTTTAAACCAGTTATACACACAATTCATACATCAAGATCTACTGAAGACTACAGTCTTTGTGTCTTCAGTAGGGCCATCACAGCTGCTGTCAAACAGAAACTGTTCTCAGTGAAACACAGAGTTTGGCTGAATTCACTTTAGAGATTCAACCTCACAATTTCAGAGCAAGCTTCCCCCCCCCCCAAAATATGCAACACCCATGTAGTGTGTTATTTAACTAGTATGTGCAGCCTTAAGCTTGATTTTAGGTGATACCACAAATTGGGGAGTGAAACATAAATTCCATATACCACAAGTAAATTGCTAAAAGTCAAAACATAAATAAACAACTATCATATATTGAGATAGTTATATATGAGAGACTAAAACAAACAGCTTATTAGATGGGGCTGACCAGTCTGTAGATGTTGGCATCTCTGTGGTCAAACTGGGATGCCCTTTGAGTTCTTTATCCAATATGCAAACCTTAATGATCAATGCAATGAAAAATAAAAAAAGGGCAACTGACATGTTGGATCGGTGAGTTAATCACTTTAATTTGGCCAAATAAAAATGTTGGATTTAGCAAAGTTAGCACATATGTTTACAAGAATATAAAGTAGTTATATTTAAATATGATAAATGGGATAATATTCACGTACTGTATAAACCTTTTAACAGTGTCCCTTACTAATTAGAAAAAAGGATATTCTACCTAAAAGGAGATGAAGTGATGCTTTCATTTGTTGCTGATAGAAAAACATGATATAGTTCCTGCATGCTCTCCTCTCTTTCAGTTTATTTAGCATAGTCTAGTATAGGGGCTGGTGATCTGACCATAAAGAAAAGAAGAGAAGTTGGCTTTTTAGTCCTTATCAGCCTGCTAGTTTCAGACCAAGAAAGAAGCTGAGATGCTTATTATTAGACAGATCAGCAGCATCTCCTCTACAAGGTAACAACTTTTCTTAAGGATTTCTTACATGATGACTGTCTGAATATGTCTTTTCACACTGCCATTGGTACACAGCCATTCTAAGGTAAGAAGACTCTATGGAACTGGCCTTCTAGTAGACTCCTACTACTATGGATATAGTTTTAGCTGTGGCACACCTGCAAAAACCCAACACTTAAATCCTAAGTCCACCATCTTCCGTCAGGCTTCCTCTAAGCAGGAATGTAAATGCATGTTGCAAAAAGTGCAACAATGGATCAGAAACACATCCCACTCTGACGTTTCTAGATATGAAAACTGTGCTTTCATTATGAAACCACCAACTTATACTGTCCAAGTTGTGATATCACCCAAATTCACCCAGCACTCAACCGATGGGTTAGGTTAAGAATTCTGTTGCTTATGTACAACACTTGATATAAATACATGAACATGTAAAGGAAAATATATACCAGCAACTTATCATTTTTCTCCCAAACACCCACATGTTCTTTATTTTTTGTTTTATATTGTCATTCTAAGGATTTAGCCAATTAGATGGATAAAATGTTGTAAAGCTGCTATAATAAAAAAGCTATTTTAGATTTTTATTAGCATGGTTAGAACACAGCGCAACATTATCTAAAGATAATTCTGTAAAATATCTGTCAGTCTAACCATATCCAATCAAAAATATCTTAGCTGCATTCAGCACAAGCTAATTTAGTTTTTGCCTCGCTCTATATGTGACTGTTATTGTCTACCGGATGTTGCAGAAGCCAAACCTGGGGACCAGCTTAGCACACCTTCAGCTAACTGAGCAGGACGCATGGCTGGGCGTGCAGCATGGAATGCAGTGCAGCCTTCCTGTGAGCTACAGGCAGCATCATGTTAGGGTTTAAACATTTTAAAGTATGTTGTTTTTACTCTGAGTCAACATGTGATCAGAGTTTTGTCCTCTTCTTTAAACTGGTTAGTGTGGAACTTATTGTATATCTTTAATGCCATCAGCATTAACACCACTTTGCATGTCAGGAGTGAGTGAACTCCTTTAAGGGACATCCAATGACAACAAGTGGCGGTGAATCAGTTGTTACCGCGGCCTTGTTTTGAAGACTAAAGAAGAAGATCTGTGACTTTAAAATTAAGTTTCCTTCTATGGTGCTGCCCATACGACCACAGGCGAATTTATAAAAGATGGATCTGACATACCGTTGTTTCCTTTATCGTCACCATCAATATTTATCCCATTACCGTCTTTCCTGTCATTTAGGTCTAGTCCGTTATCATCAACTGTGGCATCTACTGGAATATCTCCACTCCCATCATCATCATCCTTACCACACAAGGTTTCCCTAAATTTGGACGTCAGCTTCTCTATGACACCATAGGTCTCCACATAGAAGACATGGTCATCATGTGGGTGGCTGGCCATGAGTCGTAGGGAAGCTATATCGGCTCTGTCTACTCCCACTGCGTAGATCTCGATCCCAGATGCCCGTGCAGCTGCTGACACTTCTTCCACCTTGTCCTGAGGCCTTCCATCTGTCACTATGATGGCCACCTTGGCGATGCTCATGGAGCCGGCTCGGGCCCCGGCCTCCTTGGTGAAGGCTTTCTCCATGGCGGTCTTGATGGCCATGCCTGTCATGGTACCTGAAGCCAGGGGCTCCACACGTGCCAGCGCCCTCTTCAGGGAGGACTTGTCAAAATAGGTGTTGAGCAGAAACTCGATCTGCACTGTGCTGGCATAATTAACAAGGCCGACACGAGTAGCGTCGGAGGCGATGGCTAAGCTCTCCACCATGTCCTGCAGGAAGTCTTTGGCCTTCTCGAACTCAGCAGGGCGCACGCTGCGGGAGCTGTCTATGATGAAGACCAGGTCTATTGGCCGGTTTCTGCAGTTGGTTCTTGTTGCTGTGCAGAAAAGCAAATGATGCTTTTTGATATTTTTTGTTGTTGTTTGTTTGTTTGTATTTGTAATGAATATGCAAAACTCTGTTACAATGTGGGATTATTTGGATTACTGGGGATTATTTGGGACACCAGAGGCTGTGATTGTGATAAATAATAAATGTAAGAACTACAATTAAAAATTGTTTAATGTTGTTATGGATTTTTTGAGGCAAAATTAAAAGGAGACCATGCGAAAGTAATGCCCTCAAAATATCTTTTTTTTACTTTACAAATTTGTGGAGTTTGGCCTTTAAAGCAAATATGTTTTGGTTGTTTTTTTCCTAAACCTCACCAACTGCTCTTTACTGGAATTGTTTGAATTTTGTACTGAATATCAATGAAACTCGCAGGACAACTTGCTTTTAACCTGTTACAGAAGTTTTGGAGCTAACTGCATTTGTACCAATGAACAGTAATTAAACATAAATAAATTTTAAAAAATCAATTAAAACGGTTTTTTCCTGTAGTTTTGATGCATTTTATCAAAATTTTGATAAATATAATATGTAGAAGTTTTCTGGTGTAATAATAAAATTGGGAGATGATTGTGATGTTTTTCTTTAAAACAATCTATAACAATAAAAAGATCTTATGTTACTTCATCATATAGAATTTAGCTTCCATTTTCACTCTTTAATACCACATTAAAGTCTTAAAGAGTCCAACTCTCACCGCTCTTTTTATTAGCCCCCACATATGAAATCTAATGTAAATCAGCTGTGACGTACTTTTCAAACACCTTCAACATGTTTATTATTGAGGTCCAAAACACTGACATGCACGAAATGTGGGGTATTTTGGGGAATGCTTTGAAATATTATACAGCTGTCAGAGGACTGTGAGTATAAGTACAACCTTTCTGATGGTTTCAAAATGACTTGTGTAGTATAAATTATTCAACAACTGATTGCAAAATATCTAAAGGGTGTTAGCCTCTAGATGTTCAGAATAAACTAACATAACACAGAGAGAAGTGAACACGTGATCTAAGCTAAACTTTGCATGTTAATCTTTAATAAATGGTACTTGGAGCAGTTTCATGGGTTGAAATAGAGTGAATGGAAAGTTTTGACTCACAACTACTTCAGTTGAGTGGATGGAGAAGGCGATGTCGCCATCAGTGTTTTGGGTGTGATGTTTTTATGGATCCTACCTGCGCTGGTTCTGATGGACGCAGCGGAGCCACTGGGGCTTCTGGTGGGCTGCCGGGATCCAGATGGAGGAGCCTCTTGCTGCAGCGATGAGAGCTGATGGCTTCTCAGTGGCGGCTGGCGGTGAGATGGCTGGTAGCGAAGAAACTTGGAGTCAGTGCCATCAACTTTGGGGTGGGGGAGAAAGAAGGGGAGTATTAGAAAAGATGTTGCAGAACTGGACTAAAAGCAGCCAGGTCAACTCATTAAACTCTTCCTCAGTTTGTTCAGCCGGTGGATGCTGGCATGTTGCACCGCATCTACCAAACCCACCTCCACTGTCACGTCTCCGTCCCGCGTCCCTCCGTTCGTTCTCGGTGCCTGCTCGCGCGCCCCGCTGCAGCTCTAAGCTGTAATCATCCTGCAGGACCTCCGTACTTTGCACTTCTAAAGAAGTCTGCTCAATAGATCCAAGATCGTCGGAGGGGTCGTACACCTGTGCAGAAACGCGCGGGGATATCCGTGAGGTGACGGGACCGGCCGTGAGGCTCTGACGCCGCTGTGCGCGAGACTGCGGTGAAGTTCCCAGAGAGCCTGCTGCCAGGATGCTGGTGAAGAAGACCAGCTCCCATATTACTGAAAACATATCGTCTGCGCAGAGCTGGTTCACTGAGGTCCTCCTCTGGGTGTCCACTACTGCTACTGAGTGCTGTTTATATAGGCCGATCCACGACCTCGGTGCACGAGGCGTGTGGAGCCAGAGGTCCAATCCATTAACCCTCAGATTCATTTTTGCTCTAAAAGGGAGCAATAGTTTGGTTTTTAAAACAAACGAGTGTAATTTACGCAAAATATAAGAACCAAATAAACATTAGAAAGTCAACTTTAAGCTTCATTATAACAACAATATTATAGGCTACTTTTATTCAGTTTATTCAAAACGTGACCTGCCCTATTTCATGCGTGATCAATTCCAGGAAATAAAATTAGCTCCAAATTCCATATTAGTGAGAAAATGCAGCTTATCCATCAGTGAAAAGTCAGTGTATTAAACATATTTATGTTTATAATAGACTCAGGAGACATTTATGCACCAGCTTCTATGTTTTTAACTTCTTTTGGGGTGCAATAAATTCCAAGTTTCATTGTTTTTACCAAGTTGCCTGTTTACATCATTTTCTTGAGTCACCTCTCGGTTTGTTATATAATCCCAGAAATGCAGGAAATTACTGCTGTGATTTACTGAAATGTGCAATGTTGATTTTTACTGTTCTGAGAAGCAAAGAACCCTCTTGTGCAACTTTTCATATTCAGGAATTTTCAGGAATAGTTTTCCAGGCTTCTAGAAAGACTTCCGAAAGCTCCTCTTTGGATGTTTCTGCCTTTTGTTCTGTTCTCTGTCCAGATGATCCCTGTCTCAATAATGTTGAGGTCCAGGTTCTGGGATCCGTCCCTCCATTAGACCTGTTGTCACTGATTTTCAGTCCAGTTCTTGTGTCATGTGTCATACTTCAGCCTTTTCTCCCTGATTCCCTTCCTTGGCTTCTGACAGGCACCCTTCCATGCAAAGACCATTTCTGATGAGGCTTTGGCCAACAGTAGATGAATCAGCTGAAGGTCCAGATGCACCTCTCAGGTCCTGTGTCAGGTCTTTGTTGGATTTGTTCCTATTCTTGAAGGACATCACCTTCAGATCCTGTTCATCTGCTGTAGATATTCCTGGCACTTCTTTTTTCCTCCGCTTGTACAGTAAGATATTTTAAAGGGCGCCATGCTGAAGTATGCCATGTTTTCAGCAAATAATTCTTTGGGAAACACCTTGTTGCTGCAAAAATCTATTTTGTCTGTCAAACTGTTATATTTGCTGTTTTTAATAGATGCAGCTAAATAAATTTGTGACAGGCTGCAAGTAACAAAAAGCCTAAAGATTGTAATTAAGATGTGTTCTTTGCTAAGTTTTCTGTCATGTTTTGACACAAAACTGGTTCATCCCTTGAGTTACGAGCCATTTTTAATGCTTTATTGTTGATGAGATAGAAGGACTGGACTGAAAATGAGTGAAAAAGAAGACAATGTCCAAAGATAAACCATGAAAGACCTTCAGAAAGCCTGGAGGTGTATTGCTCAAAGCGTCTTTAATCGGCTAGTGTTTAAATGTAGCACACTGTCCTCTGATGGACTTTAGTGGAAACTGCACCACAGACAAGAACAGAAGTTGGAGGCAGGAAACTGATCAAGAAATGTGATTATGAATAACTCCTAGTTATAACATAATCCCTCTCTATGAGCTATTCAAATGACCTTGCTGTTTATCAGGAGTGTGTCACGCAATGCCAATGTTCCGCTGTCTCTGTCAAAAGGGGAAACAGGTATACAGAGCCGTTCCCAGTTCAGAAACCAGTTCATAGGTTATAGAGCAGTGCAAAGCCTGGATACATGCACAATGTTCCTACTGAGATTACTTGTGAGCATCATCGGTGTGTTTTACTCTCGTTCAGACCATGGTGATCCTCTTTATGCATACTCTCTTGGAGACATCATGATTGGGGGGCTGTTTCCTATTCACCTACAAACCAATAGAAATGCGACAACACCAAGCAAGGTCTCCTGTACTGAGTAAGTATTGCCTCAGTGGAGAAAATCCACGTGTTTCAAGTGCAAAATTAATGTCTTTTTTTTACAGGTATGATTTAAAAATGTTCCTGCGGAGTCAAGTGATGATATACGCCATCCAAGAAATAAACCAGCAACGAGTGCTACCCAACATCACCCTGGGATATGACATCTATGATACTTGTGGAGATGTCAGCCTTGCCATCAGAGCGACTCTGGAGCTGCTGAAGAGCCATTCAGACCGTCAGAGTTGTCTTCAACTTTCAAATATCACTTTACCCTTACCTGAACCCCAAACAAAAGTGGTAATCGGTGAAAGATACTCTGAAGTGTCTATAGCTGTTGCACGGATTGCTGCTCTATCATCACTTGCCCAGGTTTGTCTTCTTTTCATTTAGACAAGAGTTTGTTTTGTTTTGTTTTTTTATTTTAAAAAATGCCATAATGTCAATAAAACTAATCTGCTTTTGATTGAAATGCACTTTAAACTTTCTGGTTCCTGTTTCCAACAGATTAGTTATGCATCCACCAGTGAGTTGCTCAGCAAGAAGTTCAAGTTCCCCACTTTTTTGCGAACTGTTTCAAGTGATGCATTTCAAACAGAAGGCATTGGTAAGCTGGTGTACGAGTTTAACTGGAAAACAGTGGCCATTGTGGGAAGCGATGATGAGTACGGGAAGTACGGCAGCGATCACCTCAAAGAAACTTTCAATAAAATGAACGTCTGTGTTGAATTTGTGGAGATTCTGCCCGGTAACTTCACCAAAAATGATTCCAGCACCCAACAAAAGCTGGCAAATCTAGTAGATACTTTGAATAAATCGGTAGCTGAAGCCATTATCATGTTCACCAAGGACGCCAATGTTGAAATCATCATGGAAGCAGCTATTAAATACAACCTCAACCGGACCTGGATTGCGAGCGACACATGGTCCACCTCCCAAAGAATCTCTGAGATGAAAGGCATTGAGCTTGCCGGGCAGGTTTTTGGATTCATCTTTAAGAGAAACGAAGTGCCTGGCTTTAAAGAATATGTCAGCTCAATGTTCAACGGAAGCACAAACAGCATCCTCGAGCATCACAGGACTAGCTATCCACTTTGTTCAAACCAATCCAAGCAGGATGAAAATTGCTCCATGCAGTGTTTGGATCCCGACTGTTTGGCCAAGCAGGTCGACCAGGATGAATCTTACAGCATCTACTTGGCTGTTCAGGTCGTTGCCAGGGGTCTGAGATCCTTGCTAAGATGTGATGACCTACGGTGTGAACGTGACACCAATTTTACAACCTTTGAGGTACAGTAAAGCTAAACTCTGTAGACCTTAAATTACTTAATGCTTCAAGAGTAGAAAACCAACCACAAGCAAAAAATGGCTGAGAAAATCTTTCAGAAAGTTTCTATTAATTTTTACATTACATCTAGCTGCAACCTGTGGGAAGGTGGAATTGAATTATCCAACTCCAGCCATGTGAAACTGTATTCCCACTACACTCACTGTGACCATTATTTCCATGATGATCCAGGGAAAAGTGTCATAGTGGGGTTGTATAAGTGGAGGGAAAGAACACAAATGTATGGAGGAAGGACAGTGAAAGAAAAATACATTTTTAGATCTTAAATGCGAGTTAACGTTCATGAATGAAGTGATTCTTTTAAACGGCTCTTTTTAATGAACGGTTTTTGCATGACTAAAATGTTGTTTGGAAAATTTTGGAGTAAACTTGTTTTGCATCAAAGCTAAAAGCATGCATATTTATTCATTTATTTGTATAGCACATTTCCTGTTCACAACCATTCAAAGGGCTTTACATAAAACATTCAAAGCATTACAGATAGTGTGGAGAAAGCTTTAAAAAGTAGTAAAAGGCAGCAAAGAATAGCAAAAATTACAATAAAATCATTAAAAAAATTTATTATAGATTAATAAAAAAATTTTAAAAAAATCTAATAAGAAAAATCACAAACTGACTTGATTGAAAATAAGATGAGTTCAAAATGACAGTGCAGATTTCATGCATAGATGCATGAGAACAGAAATATTTTTAACCTGGATTTAAAAGTTTCTACATTTGGTGAAA
>JBBBVU010000021.1:2610438-2626606 GCA_037177055.1 Atherinosoma microstoma | reverse complement strand
ACTTGTTTGCAGCATAACAGCTAAAAGCTGCTTCTCCATGTTTAGTCTGGACTCTGGTCTGGACTCTGGTCTGGACTAGCTGACCTGGGTCTTTGGATCAGAAACTCAGAAACTGCAGGCATCAGCAATTATACACCTAGCATTGAAAGCTTAAGCTTTAATTGAACCTTTTTACCACCCATTCAAGGTAACAGTTAACTTTGCCTCGTGCACATTGATTCTTCCATGTGTCTGTGTGATTGAATTATATATCTAATATAAACGAAAACAGCCTTCCTCTTTGAAACTGCACAAAAAGTAAATATTACACACAACATATTCTACAAATTCCCATTTTTGAGACAAAAACTTTTCTTTTTAAATATTAGAAATGTTATTGAATGTTATTAATATATACATGTTCTGTTTATATTCATCTCTACAGCTCCTGAAGGAAATCCAGAAAGTCAACTTCACCTTGAACACCACACATATATATTTCATCGATGGAGACCCCAGATTGGGATATGATATCGTGCAATGGAAAAAATCTGGTCAACGCACACAAATAGAACCTATCGGGGAATACTGGCCAAAGAAAAATATCACACTCCCGGAGCATCTCAAGACGAAAATGAAAGAACTGACGGTGAGATAAAAACTGAATAATCTATTTCTGTTGCAGAGTCATTTCTGAACATCCTGCATTGATTCTGTTTCTGCGTTCGAAGGTGACGGCTTACAATTGCAGCAAAACCTGTAAACCGGGACACATGTTAAAGGTCCAGGAGAAAAAGTGCTGCTACAATTGTGTTCCGTGTGCAGATGGAGAATATTCCGGGGGAAACGGTCAGTATTTTATTATTCAGATCTAAGATTAATGCATTAACACCAAGGTTAGTACATATGTCATTAAAAATCAGAATTAAATAAGCTTGTATGATATATTCCATCATCATATAATTAATCACTTTAGTCACAGGGGGGTTGCAAACACCTAGGTGTATCTTGGGGGTGATGTCTCAAAAACTTTGAGAATCCCTGCTTTATGGGAGTTTGGGGTCCTTCTTGTTTCAGACCCCTGCACCCAGGCGACCTCTGTTGCTGCTGCTGTGTCCATCTCTGGATATTTACTGCCTCATTTCCCCCCTATTGTTTACATTTTTAAATAAAACTAAAAAAATGTCTAAATAAACACGAGAACTGAGAAAATTGATTGGTTTGGTCAAAAACTTCATCAAAAGATAATATTAATAACAACAGATTAGACAGCGTAACAACATATAGAAACATGTATGCATACATAACTTTCTTGAAATGTATAGAAAGAAAGATGTTTCAGAAGTTGTCCTTCTAACTCTATATTATAGTATTTTTTTTCCATTTAATCCTCTATGTTTCCTTTATTTTACTTTCCCATCATTCTATATAATCACACAATATTTGATCATTTCTTCTGGCGTGTCTGTGTTGACGCCTGCAGGCGCGCCGTGTAAACGCTGTGGGGAAATGGAGCATTCCCTGGATGGACGCAGGGACAAGTGTTTAAAAAACTTGGAGGTATTTCTCGGCTGGACAGATCCCTTCTCCATCATCCTGAGCTGCTTGGCAAGCGTCGCCATCGTTGTTACCCTCATGTTTACTGTTCTCTTCACGATCCACCGCAAAACTCCCATCGTGAAGGCAGTAGGAGGCTACTTATGTTTCCTAGAGCTCTTTTCCCTGCTTTTCACCTTCTGCCTTACATTTACCTTCATGGGAAAACCCACTATTAATTCCACCTGTGTTGGCATCCCTCTCTTTGGAACATCCTTTTCCCTCTGCATCGCCTGCATTCTGGCTAACCTGCTTCAGATCTTGGTGGGCTTTAACTTTGACCTGAGGGTTGGCTCCTGGATTAAGAAGCTTAATCACCCGGTAGCCGTTGTGATCATCCTCCCCAGTATCCAGCTGGCTCTAATGGTGTTGTGGCTGATTTTCAAACCACCGACCCATTTCTGTGAGATAGAGCGTGACACTGTCTTGTACCAGTGTAAGATAGAGTTCAATGGGTTTTTCATAGCCATGGTAGGCTACAACGCTTCCTTGGGCATCATCTGTTTCCTGTTTGCAGTCAAAGGTCAACAGTTGCCAGATTTGTACAAAAATGCATCGTTAATCTCTCTCAGCATGGTGCTGTTCTTAATCATATGGATTGTTTTCCTCCCACCTTTCATAACTTTGAGGGGGAAGTACAGATCTGTTGTAAGCAGTGCAGCCATTCTCATCTCTAGCTCCAGCATCCTCTGCTGCCACTTGGCCCCCAAGTGTTACATCATGATGTTTAAAAAAGAGCTTAATAACGAGAAGGCCATCGTCGAATACATCAAGAAGCATTACGAGCGGAAGGGAATGTCTGTGGTGCAGTCGTAATGTTAAAGGTTATTTTATTGCATTTTAAAACAGGTAAAGGTTGCATGTTTCAGACAGAATCAAACCATTTCTTCTCTGTGGCAGGAGTTCTCAGATAAAGTTTTCTTTGCTTACATATTTCAGTCAACTTAAGTTCTTATGAAAACTACCAAATATATAATCCTTCAAATAATTTTATCCTTTAATGGCAAATTAATGACATGAAGTCAGTGTTTTTATTTAAAAAATATACACCCATAGATTTGAGTTATTTTCCATAAAATATGTGTTGGGGAGCTGGGGATTTTCTTTCCTTTAAAAAAAAAAAAGATCAGTCTAACTATATACTAAAGATGAAGTATTGTCAATGTTTTTTGCTGTTTAAGTTATTTTCACCCTTTAAATGCCAATTTGGTGACATGTTTTTGTCGTTGTGTCTTTGTCTTCTAATGACCTGAAAGGTTAGTAAATGTGTTGCCAGTGTCCTGTTGACCTTAACCCTATAATGCTGTATATGTCATATTTGTTACAAACAGTTTCTGAGACCTTCTGCATCACTTTATGATAAAAACTCGGCTCAAAACTTTGTTGAACACAATTTGATACTTGTATTCTGTCCCCTGGTATCCACCAGGGGGCAGAAGACTACAGTACAATCATTTTGACACCTGGCACTGATAAATGGTAACTATACAAAATTTATTTGAATTATTTATTTTACATTTTGTTAAACGGGCCAAATAAAGACTATCTATCTATCTATCTATCTATCTATCTATCTATCTATCTATCTATCTATCTATCTATCTATCTATCTATCTATGTTCTTTAAGAAAAATATTTTCTTACAAAACATCATCCCATATGTGGTTATACAACCAAGATGCTAGACAAGAGTCTAGGCAAAAATGACCTAAATGGACCAAAAAGTCCATAATGACCTTCAGGTATTAAAGAAATGGCTCAGATTTTATTCATGAGTCATACCTGCAGCAGACAGAAATGTCCCCGTTTGGAGAATCAGGGAGGATTCCTGTAACTCAGATTAGGAATAACAGAGGACCAGATTTTTTTTCCACATCTAAGTCCAGTTGTGGCCCACAAGGGGCCACCGTTCTGCAGGTTTTAGATGTTTCCTGCTTCAACACACCTGACTCAGATTTATGGGTTGTTGTGCAGAACTTGACAATAATTTGAATCAGGTCTGTTGGTGCAGGGAAACATTTAAACTTAGAGGACAGTGGCCCTCAGGGACCAGGATTTGATCTAAAGCAACTTAACCCATAAACATTTCATTTCAGTTGCATTAAATGTTATTTAATATTTTTTCTTTCCTTTTTTGGTTTGTAAATCATAACAATTGCGTCTAAAATTAGATTTTATTATACTTTTTACATTATTTTATTCCAAGATTAAACCTTTTACATTTCTTTCTGGGTTTGATGCCTTAAATCCAAACATGGATGTCAACCTGTTCTAACACATGAAATCCAGTTGAAAAGATTAAACATGAAGTATCTTGGCATCTTCTTGTGTAAATATGTTTAACCCATTATTATTTTTCCTTTCTACCTTCTAAATATCTATACAAACTACTGTGGAATAATAACATGTAATTGTGTGACTGGCTTTGTTAAAACAAACAGCAAAAATAAAGATATCTAACAGGAAGAAGTCGCCTTCAGTTTGATGTTATGTGATCTCTGTGCACAGAATAACTTAGACATCTTTAATTTCAAATTAAAAAAAGAGCAGAAACCTTCAAAGCTTTTTACTCTGTAGAAATGTGCATCCAAGTGGAAGAATTATATATATCTGTACTGCTTTTGGTAAAGCCGAATTCTGAAATTCTCCAATATTCATGTGAAGCAGGTCTGATGAGACTCTCAGCAGTTTTACATCAGTTAAAAACTTTCCTATTTTCAGCCTTTTATAACTGATATTTTCACTGAAACTTTCTTTTTTGTTGTTTATACTTTTATTTTTAATTCTTCTTAATGCTTTCTGCACCCCACTGTAATGTTTCTGTTTGTTTGTAAAGCACTTTGAATTGTCCTGTACATGAAATGTGCTATATAAATAAACTTGCCTTGCCTTATTGACAATTTAGCAGGCAAGGAGAGTCAGTGAAAACTGGAACAAAATTGATTCCATTAGCTTTCAGATTACATGTCATTTATTGCTGCCATATAGTGAAAAAGCTTTGGTCAAATCAGATGTCAGGGATAATCTGCATTCTTCACGCAAGGTTAATTTAAACAGTTACTAAAAAGAAAAAAGCTTAACCCCATTTTCAACCACTAGATGGCACTCTGGATGCATCCAAGCTGCTTTTAATGAGTTTATATCATATTAAACATGCTTGAACAAAAATCACAACACCCATAATTTGGTTCAGCACCTAATGTTTATTTATCAAAAAGAAAAAGAAATACAAAACTTGAAAAAGTTTCCATAGGAAAGCAATATGAATGTGCAATCCCATCTCTTTCATATCCATTTTAAATGCATGGGTAACGTCTGGTTTAGTAAATATTACGAACAGAATATTTCATCCTACAAGTTACAAAACAAAAACAGATTAAAAAGGAGGCGGAGAAGAGGAGCGGTGCAGTCTGCTTTTTGAGTCCCTGTGTTTTAAGTGTTAATCTTTAAGATTTGTGTTGGGTTTTTTTTTTTGGCTCCTGCAGTCAGATGAGCGACACAAGCTTCACAGTTAGCCTTCATGTCTGGTACTTGCATCTGGCAGAAAGCCACCATCTTGAAGCCTTACAAGCACAGAGTAGAGTACACACTGTATGCAGTCAGTACTTTCAATGAGATGTAACATAAATACAGTAATCAGCACTGATAGATGCTGAACCACTTTTAGATAAATGCCAGTATAGAATACATATAGTGCTTCTTAATATCTTGAGGATTAACACTGGAGAGGTTCTGTAGAGAAGAGGGGATCATGGAAAAGATAAATATTAAAATAGCAGCCATTAGAGGGATTAAATCACACCTCTGACCGCCTCCTGAGTCAATCGAGACGTGACCTTAGATGTCAACAGGAGCTTGAAGGGTCAACCATGAACTGACCCACCTTTGTGTGATGCGGGTCAGTTCCCACTAATAAAAACAATCAACCCCTCACATCTTGGCAAACGGACTCAGCTGTGAGCCCTGTAGTAACGAGAACCGTCAATGAAGTGGTTCTTCAATCAATTCACTCATTTTTTTAAAAAGGCAAGTAGACGCAATAACTAATTCAAGTACTGAGTAGCCCCCGTAACAGTATGCCTGGAACCCACAGAGACAGCCAGAGTGTGATTCAGCCTCATTTCGTTGAGAAATGATCCCCAGCTTCCATACAGAACAAAGATGTGTGCAACACGTCCGTCTCATTCTCCTTTCAAGTAACTGGCCTTGAAAATATCACGTACATTGAGAGAAAGAACAAGAAACTTTGCCCAATTAATAAAAAAGACAAACCGGTATTAAATGTATAGATCAGAGGAACATTGCTGCATCATACAGTGCGTTTACACCATGTGGGCGTGGCAAGGTTTAGTAGGCATGTCCAAGCTGGTCTCTCGGCCACAGCATGCTGGCACTTCAAACAGGGAATACTCCTCTGCAGGAGCTGGTGGGCCTTGGGAACAGATCTGCTGGACCGATTTCCTTGAAAGGGGAGAAAATAAATAAAAAAAGGTCAGACTTTTATAGAATTGATAAACCTGGAGGCTCTCCCTAGAAATCAGCCACTCACCAGGCAGGTCGGGACATGACGTAGTGCATGTCGGGTCTTTGAAAGCCGTTGAAGGTGGAGGACGCAGCTACAGTGTAGGCACCCATGTTCTCAAAAACCAGCCAGTCGCCCACATGCAGCTCAGGAAGGTTACACTGCTCCACAATGCGGTCAAGGCCATCGCACGTTGGGCCCCAGATACTGCAGGGGTACAGGGCCTCATCTGGCTTTGGCTTCTGTATAAAAAAGGAGGAAAGAAACAAGTCACTCATCCGTTTCTGTGCATCAGTCTGAACGCATGAGAAATGTGTTGATTTCACCAACCTTATGTAGAGTCGGCAAGCAGTGAGCGTGGTCATAAAGTATGCAGTTGAAGGACCCGTACACGCCATCGTTGACGTAGTACATTAAGGTTTTGTCACCGGTGCCCTCGTCTTCTTCTGCAGAATAAAGCAGAAATCATTTCACTACTGAAAAATCACAGATGCAACCCATAGGATGCTTCATTAAAATCCTGGTGATGATTATAATACAAGGCTTTTACCATCAGACACTGAGTCGTCATCTATGATGACCTTCTTGGCAATGATGTTCACAACCAATGTGTAGGCAGAGGCCACATAGAAGCGTCCTGGCTCAGCAATGATCCTCACTCCAGCGTCGACAGGAAAATACTTGTCGAGGGCCGAGTTGATTACGGCTGTGATCTGGAACAGATTTAATATAAAATATAAATCCTAAGTGAAATCAAATTAAAGCACCTTTATACCAGTGATGCTATGGCCATTTTAAATATGCATTTTAAAAAAGGTACCACATTTGTGAATTTAGGAGAAAATACAGTAAAAAACAAAAAGAAGAAAAAAAACATACCTCTTCAAATTTAAGTTCAACTTCATCTGAACCAGGGAAACCACCTCCGATGTCCAGCAGATCCATGTTGTAGCCCAGAACCTCCTACAGGTCACAACATTAACTTTTAGTTTTCTTTCTTTCTTGTCTTCATAAATCAAAGCTGCCGGTATATTACAGTCACAACTCACCCCCATATCAAAGACGCAGCGGGCATCTGCAATAGCTTTAGCGTAGGTTTCTGCATCAGTGCAGCCGCTGCCTACATGAAAGCTGACACCGATCACGTCCAGCCCCAGTTCCTTAGCTCGCTCCAGAAGGCCCCGACAAGCTTTGAGTGGGGCCCCAAACTTCACACTCAGGCGGCACACTGCCTTCGAGTCATCTGTGGCGATACGCAACACCAGCCTGGAAAGAAAACAAACAGAGTTAAAGACCGCTAGAATCAAATACCAGAATCAGTGATTCCTAGGACAGGACACTAAAGTCTTACTTGGCATTGTCATGGCAACGAGCCACTTTCATGAGCTCCACCTCGCTGTCAAAGGTCATCATCTGGACCCCATGGGCAGATGCATACTTTATCTGAGAAACTTGCTTGCAGGGGTTGGCATAGATGATTCTGCTTGGGTCCACCCCCAGAGACTGAACCAGCTGAATCTCCGTCTAAGAGGGCGACAATGCCGACAATCAGCAAAAAATATAGAAGGCATCGATTTACATAAAGACAAAAAGGCAATTTCAGTCATTTTCATGAACACTCAGAATCTATAGAAATCTTCCAAAAACACACCTTGCTTGCACAGTCAAAGCCAGCTCCCAGGGATGCCAGAGTCATGACTACAGCCTGGCTGTCGTTGCACTTGACAGCATAGAAAGGAGTGATGCGAGGCAAGGCCCTCACCCAGCGTAGATGTTTCTTCAGCACATCTCCCAGGTCACAGACATAGAAAGCATCTCTGTCATCCTTTAATAGGTGGAGAAACTTTTTTTTTACATGGCAGTAAAAAACTATTTTTCATATTTGTGTTATAGCTTAGTTTAAAAAGTGAACTAATAGTCATAAATTATCAAATAACATGAGAAACTTGACCACAGGTGTCAGATTTCAGTTGTCATTCATGCTGCTGACAACCATTGCATAACAATTGAGCCCATCTGTGACTCACAAACAATGCCAGCTCAGGAGGCTTACCGTCAGGGATGACTCATTTATCTTCTGCTCCACAATATCCCGAGCAGAGAAACCCTCCTCAAGGAAAGAGAAGTCGAAATCTCTGGGCATGACAGTGTTCATGGCAACAAAAAGTCCTTTTTCTTTGTCACTTGTAAACTGAAAAGGGAATGAGACACTCTTAGATCACATGCAGTTGAGTACTTAGGCCTATTTTATTCCCAGCTCATGGCATAGAAGCCTGAATTAATAAAGATCAGTAATTCTCAAAGCATTGAATGAAGTTAAACTTACTTGGATGTGAAAGAGATGGAATTAGGAGTTTCTTCGACTCAGGTGCAGAGAAGCCAAGGTGGCTCACCAGTAAAGTTAAATCCCTTCAAATAAGACTCAAGGCCAGGGCCCGTTGAGCAGCCAGAGTGCGATTTCCTAGAGTGAGGATTCTGCAATCAAGAAAAGCGATATCTTAAAAACATTGCAAAATACCTTCAGTCAGTTTAAAGAAATGAATTAAAATTATTTAATTTACTCGTATATAATCTTATGAATCATTACAACTAACTCACTAAAAAAAAACATGCAAAGTTTAAAAAGTCCATCCGTAGTTTTCTAGCGTATAAATGTTCTCCATTTCGTAACTTCACCCCAGCTTTGACACCGGTGTAAAAAAAGTCATTGAAAGAGAGGAGTATCCAAGCCACACCCACATATGATTTCATCCAATCACAAAGGAAACCAGCCTTCAACTTGAAAAGGTGGAATAAAAATGAGCCAATCAACGACTTCAAATTACGCTTACGTCAATACACCGGTTCCGCTTCCAGCCATGAGGCGGTATGGCATTTCATTCACTCTTAAAACTGTTCATTCAGTTTGACAACTGGTTCGAAACACTTAATATGTGTGAAAAATCAACAAAGACAAAGTCTCAGAGCGCTTAAGACATAATGTCGCGTGTCAACGTTTCCTAGCTACATAGCAGTATGAACAAAGAAGGCTAGCCAGCTAGCTTATCAGTCGATTGTCTACCGGGGCCACGTAGTAGAGTTTTGTAACGCACCAAAAGCACTCAACTCCAAATTAAACCAAGGTTTGGTTACAGTGACATACCAAAACCACATTAACTTATATTTCCCCTTTTTTTTAAACGTCCTTTTTCAAGCCGTCACAACCGAGTGTGCTTACTAGCTAATACCAGGCTGAAATGAAGTACCGTTAACAAAAAGAAAAAGGGGGAAATCCTGGAAAGGTCTTTACTTACATGAAAAAGCATTTACAAAGAGTTTGTCCATTAGACCAGAAAGCTGGGTTTGAAAAAAAAAAGCAGATTCCCTGCACGAGCGTCTTCTGGAGATGTAACCTCTCGAGCGGGGCTGACTGACTGGATGCCGGCAAAAAAGCTCTGGAGTATTTATAGACCCGCCGTTACCACGACAACGCAGCCAGCTGAAACCGGCCCTCCATCCACGTAGAAACCGGTTCAGTCTTGTAACCTCATCCACATGGCGGGGCATAAGGAGACAGGGACCTCTGCAGCTCATTCATAACCCTGAAATCTGTGACTACAGTGTGGTTAAGACATGTCTGACAAGCCCTACTAGTAAACTAGTTACTACACACAGTTATGAACACCCACAACATGATATTTTTTATATTTTCTTTTTCTTTGTGAGGCCCATCCAATGGCTCCTGACTGTTACCAATCCTTTTCCTCTCATTCTTTGTAAGCTGAAAAAGAGAAAACACTTTTATGATAAATATTTAGAGATTAAATTATTGCACAAACAATATTTTTGTAGTTTCAGGTACACATGAGAATATTTTTTCATTTATTTAATTATATTTGCATTAAAATTATCTTCAGTACCGCCATATTCATACACAGAATTAACTGGGAAAGACACTCTTCTGATAAAGTCATGCAATTCAGAATTTTCTCATCACCTTAACTCAAATAGCATCACATTCAGCTCTTACTCGTAGATATGTAACCACCTTAAATGACATCCTACCTAGTTTTTACTGCCTTTCTTTCAAATGATGCATCCCTTCGTCACCATAGCTGACAGGTCTGTTATTTTTAAGTGACTTTGGGCTTCTTTTTGAAAACCCAGCCACCTATTTTGGACTTCATTTCAAAGATCAGGTAGCTTGTTTCTGTCACAAGATCTGAAAATACTCCCATCAGCAAAGTTGGAGCAAGATAAGATGGCAAAATAGTAAAAAGGCACACTTTGGGGGGAAAAGAATACCCCCTTTTTGGAAAGATATGGATTTAACAAAGACTTTACATGGGTATAAATATCACAGTTGCATAGCTGAAAGCCATGTGTGCATTGTTCATTCATTATCAAAATATATTTTGGAACATGTACAGGCCAGTACAGGCATTGCAAATGTAGAAACTCATATTCAATTTATGAATACATAATTGGATTACAGCCTTATTAAGGATGAGGTGAAAAGCTAGAATATTGTACACAAAGCCAGTTCAGCTGCAACATACATCATCTTTCTGAGACTGTAAGCAGATTCCGATTAGTAGCCTCCTGCGAATGCAATGATGGCTGATTTTGTTTATAATATAATACACTTCTTATAGACATGTTCACAAGGTTAAAAACCTCTTGGGGATTTTAAGTTAAAATACCAAAAACTGTGTTAGTTTAGTTCAGAAAATGATTTTTTTGTTATTTTTATACTTTATTTCTTAGTATCTAGAAATAACAGTGACATGACCGACATTACTCGGTCATCAACTCCCCAGTTTTTAACAATCAATTGAGAAAAAAATGAAAGAAACCCAAACGTGTCAATGTTTTGTTCAGATTAGGTTGTCCAATATGGGTCAGTCTGATCAGAGCTATTTCATGCCCTTCAGACTCTGTGGTGATGATAATCAGTACAGGCAGGTTCAGCATGGCCAGCTGTCTTTGCAGAAACCTACCACACATTTGTGTTAATCCCAAGAGATGCTCTCTCACATGCTGGCGGACTGCAACAATCTGTTAACTCTGACTGACAACAGAGCCTCAGTGATGTGACCTGGCTTGATGGCAGTCTGCTCCATCTAAGTCTGAGCTACTGACCTGCCTGATGGGATTAAAGGAGATCACGGGATAAGTGACATAGCAAGGCGTCACGTCAGACTCATACAAAAGTGAAAAAAAAGTTGTTATTATAGGATTAAAACACTAAGCTGCTGTTTTTCTGGGAGATATGACACATTTTCAAATATATTCATGCTCAATTTTGTACAAAAATTGATTTCCGATAATGAAATAGCACAAACTGATGCATAATACTGACAATAGCGTGCAGTTTTAAAAAGAAGGCAGCCATGGGAGCCCTTCTTCTAAGCAGTAAAATGCATTTTTTTAAGCAGATCCCAGACATTTCCCCCTCACCACACAATCTAATCAGGCCAAAGGTTGCTTTCATAGACATTTGGTTTGCAAGCAGACATTACCAAATGGAGGAAAATGAAGAATTTGGTTAATGTGACCCAACACATGTGGAAATGTTGCACAGGCATCAGTTCTAAGACATCAAGAGGAAGCTTTAGGGTTTCTTGAGGACCACATATCTGTGGGCTTAATAACTTTTCCAGGTCTTGAGGCCACAATCAAGATGGCATTCTCCTCTTTGCACAACAGGGTTTCTATTCAAATTCAAAGGGTTGGTGAATGAAGTCATTCTTGCCAGCCAGTGTGATCTTACGCAACTAGAAAAGTGCAAGGCTTTTTTTTAACTGTATAAAATGAAACGGGGTTAAGTGGGAAGTTTGTTTGATGACATAATGTGGAGTCATTTTCATATATAGCAGTTTTCCTCAAAGTCCTGCTTTAAAATGAATTTGCATGCAGACAGGCTTCTCTTCTTATGTAAACCAACCGCCGTCAGGCAGGAAGTGGGTGCGTAATCGAGGGTAAATTCATTTTCAACAGAAATTTATCAGCTTATTCAAAATCACAAGATTATAAAACATTTAAAAAAAAACGTTTAATGGCAAACTGTTCCACTTTATTCCAGACATTTCTTCTCAGTTCTGCTTTTGCGCCCATGCAGTTACCCTCCCCTTCACCCCTCTCCTTCCCTTTCCTCCTGTAATGTCTACGTTCCCACTCTGTGTGCAGTGTCTGTTATCGTCACTGTGGACCATTGTGGTCCAACTCCCACATTTGCAAGGCCTTGATACAGACAAGGATCATTATTGTTATTGGACAGGCACAAGATACGGTCAGTGCCTTGTTGGGGCCTTGGGTTTGTGTGTGCATGTAGCTGTGTTTCTATTTATCCCTTTCATAATTACACAATAAAGAGCAGCAGCAGTTTTTAATGTTCTCCCAGCTATCAAAGAAAGTTTTCACTCCAGCAATCAATTACTATTGAGAGGGGGAAAATGCATCTTTGTGAAACTTGACAGATTACTAACTGTACTTTCCATGGAAATGTGCATTACAGGGTTAAGAGGCGATACTTATCAAACAAAACAGTCGGCACAGTCGGCTGGCAGTAAGGTTACGTATCACATACACAAGTCTTTCATTAAAAAAGAAATAACCAAATAGATTGTTCATACCCTTAATCAGAACCCCTCCAAACCTCCCGCCTTAAAGGCAGCAGGATGGACTTACAACTCATATGAACATTTATATTCTTATTGATTAGTTTTAAGGTGGTTATTGTTGTTTGAACTGATGACTGTCATCATTCTTGTCTTTTCTTACTTCTGAAGGGGTGGGTGGGGATTGGGGGGGGATGGATAGCAGGATTACGAAGAGTACTTTTAGTCATGGGGTGTGACTTCCACACGTAGGTATGACAACAATTTTTTAGTTTCTTTTCATTTTTTTAAACTTGTCTTATCCAGCACCATAGCAGCAGAATGATAGTCTGGCTGCTGGGTTGTGCCGAGCAACCAAATAGACAACAATGCAATCCAACCACAGACTCTAGACAACCTGCTACCCCCGCAAGAAGCAGAGCACAAAGCAGACAACCGTCAGGAGCACCAATGAGAGATGAAAAAGTTGGAAAGAAACCATGTATTTCAACTAAATCCAGAGTACCAGAAATACATGCAAAGAAAACTAACTGAAAGTACCCATTTGATGGACCATTTTTTAATTTCAAGTTAAGTTCAGTCAGCAACACTTTTGCCACTGGCTGAGATTAAAAACACTGACATCTAGAATAAGTTATTTTCATCCCGCCGTGGTTGTTTTAAAGGGACAGTGTGTAAGGATTACTGACATCTACTGGCAAAGATGGGTATAGAAAAGACTTCAAATGCCAAGCACAGCTGTGAATGGACGGTGCCTATCAGTGGCCAAAATTCTTTTTGACATAAACATGTGCATCTGCAAGTGGATCCAGTAGCCTCAGGTTCAGTGATGACTGCACTGCAGATAACTACTTCAACATTACTTCAAAGTTTATTACATGTGTTCTGTCTTCTTTTATGTGCCTTTAAAGGCCCATTTATGCTCTGTGCTAAAGATACGGAGACATAGCGTTCCGTCAATTTCTTGTGTCCTTTACATGAGTGATTTGATCCACTTTTAAGGCTCTTGTGGATGCTTATCTCGATGCAGTAAACAGAGCAATGCCACCGGAAACTACGGGGGCAGTGTTGAGCAGTACAGCTGACTTGCAACCAGAGAAAGGAACAAAGAAGAATAATAATAAAAAGAAACAGAAGAGGTGCAACGCCGTCGCTGCAACGTATTTAATGGCTGGACAGACCACCACTGCAGATGTGCGGAAGCTCTCATGCATTTTTAAATAAGGATTAAAAACTTTTCTATTTGCTGCCTTTTATCGAAACAACTTTTATTTCTTGCATTTTATCCTATCTTCTTTGAGGGTTTCTTTTTTTCTTCTGTATCTATTTAATTTATTTAATCTATTTTAAAAGTTTGTTTTTAATAATTCTTAATGCTTATTCTGCACCCGGCTGTAATGCTTCTAATGTTTTATGTAAAGCACCTTGGATTGTCTTGTACATGAAATGTGCTATACAAATAAACTTGCCTTGCCTGCTTCTTTTTATGCCTCTGTCCGAGAATATGCATTATCATGAATTATCATGATCTCCTCCACCTTCACCGTGTTTGCTGTTGTCTGAAACTGATGTTAAAACTCGGAGGTGAACTCTGACCTCCGCACTGCCCTCTGGTGGATGTACTACTGAACAACCATGACAATGTAAAGGACGCATGGAATTATGAAGACAGTGATGTTTGAAATGGATGTACCTATTTATGTACTGGACGTAAAGAAAGTATAAATGGGCTTTTAAGGTGTGATTTATCACAAACGGTGCCCCTAGCACCTCTTGAACAAAGCTGGTGCTGCAGTTTTAAAGCTCAGAGGGTTCTCACTTCACACACACAGTTGTTTGTCCATTCAGAGACACCGTAGTAAAAATGGTGGCACAAATATGGCAGCTGCCATGTATGGGGATCCACACATGAGTAGATATAAATGGTTCATTCTAAGAAAATAAAAATATTTTAGTAAAGTAATTAGATACCAAAAGAAACAGACTTAATGATATATTAAGTTTTTCTGTCATCTGCCTCTTTAATTTTTAAGAAGGTTTTTTGTTGTTGACAACAACAATTAATCTTACAGATTAAATTCAATTTAAAAATCTTATCAAGTTCCGCAACTACAACTTTTTTCTTTTTTTTAAAGAAATGGAAGTTACTCCCTTTCAGAATATTAAAATTTTCCTTTGCCAGTGGTCTGGCTCAAGTTAAAAAATTCAGTCTCTTCTCTTTGATTAAGGAATGCATCATCTGTTCTTCACATTTGCTATAGAAACTACACAAAATTGATGATCAATGTGGAACACCAGGGAGAAGTCAGCATGACTCAACTGTATTGCACATTCACAAAGCTCTTGTGAAATTGTATGACAGAGCATTCCGGCCTACATCAGGCACTTATGCCTGAATGGGCGTTTAAAGTAAAATCAGAGAATGACTTCTACTAAACTGTGCTGTGATGTATTTGTTTCACCTTTGAACCGTGGGAGTAAGTGGTGATGTGTCATCCATCAATATGTGCAGTCTATAGGCCATCTATGCTTAAGAGTGAATACTTCTTTATCTAAAAACTTTGTAGTTTTTACACAAGGGGAAAGAAATCATCACTAATCCCAGGTGTAGTTTAATAAATGTGAAGTATTTAATGTCTTCTGTGAAATCACAAGTGTCCTGCAATGCTTTTGTGAGACAAAAATGAAATGTTTTATTCTTTGAGCTCTGATCACGTTACCGACCACTAACGGTCATGTGACAGTAAAGTCTATCTATAAATCTTGCTCAGTAGTGACGTCACAGCTGAGTGGTTTCTCTGAGTCACTCTGTTTAAAGTGGTTGCAAACAGAAGCAACCGGATCATTTAAACTGTTTGACTCACCGGAAGAGTCTGGGGAAGCATAGATTCAGAGGTCAAGGATTGCCGGTGTTAAAACCTCATAAGGGATTAAACATGTGAAATCCATGCAAGCTTGACCTCAGTATAGCTAAACATATCTGGCTGGACCAGACAGATACTTATGAGACTGAGAATCTTATTGTCTCTGTGCATGGCTTTAGCTTCATATGAACAGATGGTACTCCAGTCTGACAGCTGGGTAGAGTTTAAAGCATTGCACTACGACCAACTAGCTACAGAGAGGAAGCACGTAGTTGCAAACTGTGCAATAAGTTTGATCTGAATTCAGATATACACCAGTTCCTGTTCCTTGTGCCACTGCATGCTAGAACAAAATAAGTGGGAGATACAATGTGACTTTTAGGGACAAAGACATTCCAAGGAAAGGGTAGAGGTAAAGATCAGTATTTTCACAGAATCCAAAGAGAGTAAGTGGCCTGTGATTTAGGTTTGGCTGTACTGTCAGGCATGTTACCACAACACCTTTTAAAATGTCAACTAAAGGTTTGCTTTGATTCAAGATTCAAGATTCAAGATGCTTTATTTATCCCGAGGGAAATTACTGTGCAACAGTTAAAGTAAAAATATGT
>JBBBVU010000021.1:2598318-2610338 GCA_037177055.1 Atherinosoma microstoma | reverse complement strand
ATCAAGGTGCATGCTTTCATTTTAAAAAAAAAAAAAAAAAAAAAAAAAGGCGTTACATTGGTGTACATTGCTGCAGAAATCTGAAAAGCTTTGTTTTCTGAAGCATACCAAACTAACCACTGGACATGCATTTCAACATTTTGCATGATGATGCAGATTATTAATGGAAGAACAAGCTGGACAGCATGAAATATGACATTTCAGATAAGCTAGTTAAGAGTAACTCTTTTCTGTGTTAACTTTTGGGTTTTGTTACACTGCAGACATCAAAAGGTTCTTATTAAAAAGTCATAAATAATAAGATAACCTCATTTATATGTCACTTTTGGAAACAAGTGTTACAAAGTCCTTAACAAAGATAAAGTTATAATGAAGTAAAACAACTTGAAAAAAACAAAAAACAACATATGATAAAATCGTAGAGCAGCATTCCATCAATGAATAATAATAATCGTCATCATCATCATCATCATCATCATCATCATCATCATCATCATCATCATCATCATCATCATAAAGGCTTTCCAATAAAAGCAACAATAATAATACTGACAATTTATCAGTTTATTATTATTGTTATTACTACTACTACTACTACTACTACTACTACTACTACTAATAATAATAATAATAATAAATGTAGATATTTGGGAGTCTAAAAAGTTATATCTATAAAAAGTAAATGACTCATGTCTTAGTGCTGTTTTAGCGTCCCAATAAACTAAAATAAGAAACTTTGTGTATTTCAGCTATTTCTGAGATACCTGAAATGAGGCCTTTTGAATTAAGCATTAACGAGATCAACCAAAGGAGCCTTCTGCTGTGAGCTGTTAATGTTGAGCTACAGGAACGCAGATTTATTACCTCCAAATTACGTATTTCTACATTTTAATTTCTCATAACCCATTCAATTTTGTGGTGGAAAATTCCAGTCTGCGTGGCAGAGGTGATCTGCCCCCAGAATATGTGTGAGTGATGTAGGAGGTGGAGCTAGGAAGGCCAGAAAACTGGATGCTTGGGCGAGGAAACTTCACTTCGCCATTCGCCGGTATGATCTCTGTATTCGAGCTGCCTAAATTCTATAATAAATCTAATCCTTAAGCATCAGTACGTTTCCTAGTTCTTTAAGATATAATATGTATCATCAGGGTAATTGGGCTTCCCCTCCGGATGAGATCGTCGCACACGGGCTCCGGACGGTACTCCTGACTCTCACTGAGGAGAGAGAGGCATCAGTCTCATCCAGGACCAACCGCAGAGCACAACATTCTGTGATAACTATATTACACAATCCACAACAATTTAAAAAGAACATATTGTGCTTCATTTCATTTGTTTGACTTGATTTTATGACGGCTTTGTCACTGTTTGAATAGCAGCAAAGCATTTCACTAATGCAGCCGATTGCTTTCCAAGAATCCACCAAGCCAATGTGAAAACAACCCAGGAGTCACTCACCAGTGAGTCATCAGCTATATTTACATGCAGTATTAAGCAATGCTCTCGCAGAACCTAAAGGCATAGATGCCTTTAACCCAAATAAGGTCAACATTCAGAGTAAGCATGAATTGAATTAAGCTGTGTGGGATGGATATAATGGGGGAATAACATTAACTAAACTGGTTTGAAGTTTGACAAATTCTGCTACAGTTCGATCTGAATTCAATTTGATTTAGTTTTATTTATGTAGTGCTAATTCACAATAAGGGTAATTTCGTAAGAAAAGAAAGCCAACATCTTTGATTCTGGTCTATTTCAGTTTGATTCAATTCTGTCTATACACATAAAAACCAGTTCAGCTATAATAAATTTAAACCTCATGAAAACTTTGGCTGGTTTGGTTTCATGAAAACAAGAGCTACTTATTAATAAAATATCATACAGATTTTAATTTGTGTACTCATGTTGTAAATGTATTGGGTGTATTATTGCTAACTGAGAAGTAGTATTTGATTCTCACTACTATGAGGCGCAAAAGTTTTTTCTTCTTCCCCCTTTTGTTCTATGACCCCTTTTGAGATGCTAGCCTCGTGAGGGACGATGTTCAGTGTCACCCGTTACAAATAAAGATTCCTTCGAGTTCAGTGTTGGTGAGGCTGCAGTGCTCCACATAGGTGCTCCTGATGATTGCCTGCTTTGTTTAACACACACAACTTAAATCCATGCACAGCACGACACATATAAAGTTTTTAATCTGTAACAAAACTAGCTACATAATGTTGTCGACCTGCTGACTTTCTAATGACAGTAAGCGCAGAAAACAAGCAGAACATGGAGTTAACATCTGTGGCTAACTAGCTAGCCTGTTGTCTGCATACAGGAAACAACGGTGCTACTTCAAAATATCATTATTTCCAGTAAGCTTGTCATCAACGGGGTAGGTAACAAAAGATGCACAAAACACTCACCATCAGCTATCATCGCATCCAGGGGCCGAATCACCTGGAGATGGTG
Organism: Atherinosoma microstoma; assembly: GCA_037177055.1. NCBI lineage: Eukaryota > Metazoa > Chordata > Actinopteri > Atheriniformes > Atherinidae > Atherinosoma > Atherinosoma microstoma. The sequence goes on along the minus strand of JBBBVU010000021.1, from coordinate 2,607,884 downwards.
GTGCCCATTTGACAGACTACCAGTACTTCCAGTTGGACCCAATCCAGCTGCTTTGGTCTTTGATGGTCTTGTCGTCACTTATCAGTTTTTAAAAAAAATTCTCTCTACTTGGTTTTGAAGTGTGTTGGACCCGTGAGCAGCCATCAGCTCAGAGACCTCCTGGTAAACCATCATTTCGGGTCGCTCCATGCAGCTTCATCTGGGTATGGAGCACCAGCCACCAAGCAGAGAAACATCTGCACCTCATTGTGGGACCACGGTTATGGTTTCTGTGCAGCCATTTAGCAGTCGAAGACTACAGACGTAATAAAATTACATGGCATGCTTCTTCTTCTGGTGTTTAGTGGTGATTAATAAACAATGACATAATTAGGGTCACAGTCGCTGGGTTGCCACTTCCTCGCCAATCAGTGACCTGCACTCTGTAGACATCACGGATGGTGAAGTAGGTACCGCCAAAGTATCTACAGCCCGGGAAACCCCTAGTGGAAAACTCCAGGAACCTAGGGCAGAGTAGGTACTAGTGCTTTAGGTTTAGCAATAACCAAAATAAAAAACATTACTCAAGCATCAAGTGAAGCCTTGAATCCACAAAGCTGTATTTCCATCATAAGATCCCCTTTGCAAAGAAAATTTGTTCAGCACGACACAGCAGTCAGACCATCATTCTGCCTGCTATGATGCTGGACGGGACAAGTGAAAAGGACAAAAAAACAAACAAAAGAAAAACAAAACAATGTCAAGGTAGCATGTCAGATATGTGTATTTTATCTAAAAGTCAAATTTTCAACAATCTTATATTATTGAAGGTTGTTACTTGTGCTTTTTGCATGACATAAAAAAAAAGTCAAGGAGTTGAGATAAGACATGGACACGTCCCACTTCTTTCAGCTATGTCTCACCTCAGCTTTAGTCTGTCAGGAGAAAACAGTAAAAACATCAAGAGGAATAATTGTTATCCTAAATGTATGAAAATAAAAAATTGTTGAGTCTAATTCCCATCAACAAAATATACAAAAGGATTGCAACAATGAAATTTGACCTCACAGCTGCCCAACCTGCCAACTCTGCTCCTACTGTTTAATCTAACTCTCTGCTGACTCATCATTTATTCTTTATTCAGGGTTGAGCTGCCAAGACTTTGTTCACTCGGCAATGTGGAGACAGGGGACAAAAAAAAGAAAAAAAAGTAAGGGACCATATTTACATTGGAACATCTTTTGTGTGCTCCTGGGTTGGCGTGAAGCTCGGTGAAAAGGCTGCATCAGCACATTTCACTGCTTTTGATCCGTTTGCAGAGACAGAAGAGATGGCTCATGGCTTCACACTTTAGGTGTCACAGATTTTCCTTCTGCTCCATGAAACACAGGACGAAAGGGGCAGAAGCAGACTGTTCTTTATATCCTAGACCACCTTAAAATACATTGAAATAAGTGTGAGTGTATCCCAGAATGTAAAATTACAGGACCCATTAATTATCAACTTAATCAAGTGTAGTAAGAATAGATTGAGGTTCCTGGAACCCTCTTAGAAATGTTTGCAGCTATAGGGCCTGAGATGAAGCGATTGTGGCAGTACCAGCTTGTAGGGTTGGCCTCTTAGGCCTGCCTGGCACTTAGAATTGGGTGATTGCCCTTACCTGATCTGTTAGTCGGCCACAGATAAGAAGGGTAGGACAGCGATCAGAAGCTATCACGCCCTCAGCACCTGCTGGTTGACTCTTTGTCTTCAAGGTTTGTTTTTTAATTCATTGATTCTTAAAGGCACACTACAGAACTTTTGCCATTAAAAGCCCCCTATCGACGGCTATTTCGGCATCCATCTTGCATCCTACCTGTATGCTCTCTCCAGCCAGTAAAAATCAATCTTATCTTGACTCTTGTTTTATCTCTTGTCCCGTATCTTTATTGTCTTCTCTTCCTGTGATAATAATGTCTTTCAACGTTTATATCCGCTTGCTAGCGTGTGACACCGTGCATAAAGCGAAACTCAGCTGCAACGTCACGCTGTGCCCTGGATGAAAAAGTTGTATAGCGGTTTCTCAGCCTCGGGACGGCTTCAGAAATACACATAATAGATGTCACTGCCCCATCAAACAAGTCTGGAACTCAGAGTTTTAAGGCCAGAAAGTTATGGAGTACGTCTTTAATCAATATGTGTTTTTAGTGTTGTGTTTGTTTGTTTTAATCTATTGTTCTTGGTTTGAGTGAATATTCCCTGAGTTTCATGGGGAGGTGATAAGGAGGGGACTGGACTTAACTTAACTGGTAATATAGCTTAGACTTCCTCCCACTGCGGTACTCTTAGTGAACCTGATTTTGACTAGATTAATTTAATTTTCTTTTTTTGTTATTGTCTTGCAAGTCAGTCTGCTACTGTTTTTGTTTCTATATAGATTTTTTCGTACATTCTTAACTGGTTTTATTAGATTTGGCTCTCCGTTCTCACTTTACTTTTTAGATCTAACTGGGCCACTGCTGGGATCTGGCCCTCTTTTTATTTGTGTTCTTCTTTTTTTACAATCACTCTGTCATTTGTGTCTGTGTGGGGACCTTGTGGTTTTGTTTTTAGTTACAATAGGGCTGGCTCCCCACCAGTAGGCCTGTCTTCTTTTTAGATCTTTACTGCTTTTTTTGGGATTTTAACCTTTTTTTGGATTTTAACCTTTTAACCTTGATTTCTGTCAAAATAAAAGCACTTTTATATACGATGCTACGTCTCTGCTCATGTTTAAACATTTAATAATTGGCCTACCTCGCGTCACACTAACAAGGAAGTGCCTGAAAGTAAAAAAGAAACTCTCAACAAGAGCTGTCTCCAAAATAGCTCCAGCTCTAACAGACCTGAAAGTGTTCGACCAGAATTCTAATGACTGGAGTACAGGCAGGTTTTGATGCCTAATGGCGTTATCTCAGCTCAGCATCAATGGGAACACAACCTACACACTAATTTTCATTCAGGATGCTGAGGTAACAATAAAATGCATCAGTTCACATTTTCTTTACAAAAACACACGTACTAACAATAATAGCTCTGAAACTGACAACTATCACCTCCCCTTGTTTTAGTTGGTGTACCCGTGATAAAAAACATTTAACAAGCTGCTTTTGGTGTAAAAATGGCATTAGTGACATAAAAGGCAACCTCAAGATACCTCTTGGTGTTGGTGCTAGTAGATGTTGACAACCATTATTAGTTTCCAGGGGAGTGGACCCATTATTATGCCTGGTTACTGGGTTCTTCACTGAATTGTTCAGATTCAAGACCAAACTGATGGATCTGCAGCCCTTCATCAAAAAGCTTAAGATTTAAAAATCTCCTCTGATGGTTTGATATTCTTCTAAAAGCTTTTTTTTCTTCTCCTTATCATTACACCACATCAGCATTTCTTACAAAATTGCACATGCTGCAGATCTTGCCCCACAAAGCCTGCGGGAGATCTGTGTGATGGCTTAAGACCCGAGGGGCCCTCTAACCATGGACGCAGGTGGTCTCACATTTTGCACCAGGTTTAAATGGGTTGAATTCTGCTTCCTTAGTTTTGTTTTGGTTGACCCACTTCCTATGTCCCAATTGTGAGTTGTCATGGTGAAGTCAAAGCATTGTGAAAGAAAATGGGGACGATTTGCCCGGAACATCAGATGACATTTTGCTCAGTTTTGTCATTTGTTGCACAGAGAAACAGTATCACTGATGTCCCAACACAAAAAAGGAAAGTAGGCTGCAGCTTTGTCATCAGACTCAGATGCACTCTGACTGTACTGATGACAATCTCAACAAATCCTATGTCCTATCATTGACAATGTGCTTTAAACACTGACATGCATGTTTACAAATGGGATTAAATGAAGGAGAACTCAAAAGCAAATAAAGGCAATGTTCAGGAAAACCAAGTGGAGAAAAATGTCTTTTTTGGTTTTAAATTTACCGCATTTGATCAACGAGCAATAACCTGATCATCACGTCCTCTAAGTTAAAGGGTCTCCGTGAAATCAGTAAATGTCCCAAGATGTTTATAATTTCATTTAAAGCCTATTAGAAGCATACAATAAAGTAAAATATGACTTAAAAGTGGATTTTCTTCTGAGCTGCTCTGCTTTCTATCAGAAAACCTGACATGAGTTCAAATAAGCCTGGGGGCCAGGGACCTCCCTCATATTTGAGCTGGGCCAACGCTGGCACACAGTGGGGGATGGGCAGGACACCCAGGCAGTCTCTCTTTTCTAAGAACTTGCCTCATCACCTTTCTCTCCCACTTCTGATGTCCAGTTCTGTGCAAAAGTCTTAGTCACCCCTGATTTCTTTACTTTTTAATTCCCAACAGTCAGACTTTGTTGGTCTTGAGTAATAGTTCTCCAGCTTTCTGAAGGGCTTTCAAAAATTTTCTTTGGACATTTGCTGCTTTTTCACTCCAGTCTTCATAACTCACCCTTTTCAAATGAATGAGTGTTTTTGTTGAAGCCATTTGACTCTGACCTATGAATTAATCAACTCAAGGGGTGAACTAGTGTTGTATTGACACACAACTTAGCAAAGAGCCCATTTTAAATGGGATCTTGGGACTCTTTGTTACAAGCAACCCGTCACAAAGACATGTCATTAGTTCCCATTTCTTTAGTTGTATATGTGAAAAACAGCAAAGAAAAGACAGTTTGACAGAGAGAAAACAGGATTTTAGCAGCAACAAGGTGATTCCCAAAGAACTGGTAGCTGGAAACTTGGCATATCTCATGGTGTGCAGTGCGTCCTTTAAAATATCATAGAAAACTGGACAAGTGGAGGACAAAAGAAGCATCAGGACTCAAAAAGTACAGCAGATGAACAGGATCTGAAAGCAATGTCCTGAAGACCTGAACCAGGAGCTGAGAGCTGCATCTGGGCCTTCAGTTGATCCATCTACTGTTGACTGACGCCTCATTGGAAATGGTCTCCATGGATGGGTGGCTGTCAATAAGCCATTCTTAAGGAAGGCTGAAGTATGCCACATGACAATAACTGGACTGGAAATTAGTGGCAACATCCTCCCCCAGAACCTGGAGCTCCACATTACTGAAGCAGTGTGGGATCATCTGGACAAAGAAAGTCCTTGAAGAAGCCTGGAAAACTATTTCTGAAGACTACTTTAAGATATTACATGAAAGCTTTTCTTAGAGGGTTAAGACTGCGTTGAAGAATAAAGCTACTAAGACCAAATATTCTTTCAATCTCGTTGCACAAACAGATTTTTGCCTTATATACTTTTTCTATTGTAAATTCTCCAAAACGCTGCTGCACCTATGTTCGTTGTTTCCTGGAAACATATAAACAAACAAATGAAGAGCGGCTCAAGTCTTTCACAAAGATCTGTAAGCGAGTGTAAATCTGCTGTCATGGAAACAGTTAGATCTGAAGTTATTTGGGAAGAAATAGTTGATTTGAAATAATAAAAAAGAAGCAGAAGGGTAAATCTTGTACTAAATATATTTTGTACATGGTTTGTTAAATCACAGTTTAACAATCTACATTATCAAACAGCATAAAAAATACAACATTTTTGTGACGTTTTTTTCTTCCCCTGCTCGTCTTACATAAAACATCTTTGAGTTGTTTCCTCTTCAGGCCTCGCCTGCTGTCAAGACACATAAATAATAGCCTGAAATTACATTTATACAGGCAGTGACAGAGGAAATCTTTTTATAACAGGCTGAATTTACAGAGAGCAGGTAAACACAGCGCCCAGACCACCCAGGAGCAGGACAGACATGTCATTTCATCAGTCTTTGTCTTTTCCAGTCAGGCAGCTTCTCTCCAACCCTCCCACTGGGTCAGAGGAGACTTCATGGAAAAAAACGATGCAGCTTTAGAGGGAGGATTCTGGCGTCTCAGCTGACCGAGCTCTAAGAGAAGGACTCTTCTCAGTAGCGGCCTCTTCCTCTTCCCCTTCCTCTGCCTCTCCAGCCTCTTCCTCTGCCGCTGCTCAGGTGTCCGGCCGAGCGTCTCAGCTGCTTCCTCTCCTCGCGGTGCTCATGCTCCAGCTGCTGCTGCTTCCTTTGCTGCTCCGACTGCACAAACGGAAAAAAAAAACCGAGTTAAATAAATGTCCACCACTCATAACTTTACATTTTATGGTCTATAAGAGCTGTGTGGTTTGCTCAAGCTGAAGCAAAAATCATCAGGTTGGTTTATTGCTGAAGTATTCATCACTGGACCAGCTCTTTACCCTTGGAAGGATTCTGGAGGATGCAAGAGAATTTGTCCAACCAAGACAGTCCCAGACAGTGTCCCGTTGGAAGTGCTTTCAAATATCTAAAATTCTGCTCATAACCTTCGTGGACAGAATTTCTAGGTCCAGCAAAAAGATGGAGAATTTGCATCTTTGTTTTTTGCAGATGACGGGATTCTGGTACCTTCATCGTGTGGAGGGAGCACACAGAGCCAGTTTGCAGCTGAGTGTGAAGCAGGCAGGAAGGGAATTAGCACCGATCTGGTGGAATGCCCACTCTGACCTGGGAGTTGACTGAAAGACTGAGGTTGTGAATACAAGCAGCTGACATGAGCTTCGCTTTGAAGGGTGTCTGGCTGCTTGAGGAGCTCGGTCATCTGGGAACAGCTTGGCCAGGATGGCTTCTGGACATAGCGGTCCAGAAGCCACATTTTGACCCACATTTTGATGGAGAGATCACATTTCTCAGCTGGTGTGGAAAGAACCACCTGAAGAGCCAGAGGGGGTGGCGTTGGGGTCAGACTGTCGCCTCCATTAACCCGTCCCAGAGTTCAATTCTTCAACTTTTTAAAAGTTTATGGAGTTTTTAGATTTGTTTCATTTTGGTTAGTATTGCTGTATTTTACACCTCAGGGGCTTTTGACAGACTTTTATGAATATTTAGACCCTCTGAGCTCATTCTCTTCCCCTCAAACTACTGGCTGCAGCTCTTCATGATCAGCAATGTTCAAAGGAGCAATGGAAAAGTGGTGCTAAATAGTTTATTTACCTTTTTGAGAGTGAAGCTCAACTGTTTGCTGCCCACTGCAGTGTCGGCCATGTTGCTGATTCCAGAGTGTTCTTCCAGTTTCAGCCGGTCCTCCAGAGAAGCCCTGGAAGAAACACAGAATACTTAGATAGTCATCCAAACAGGAATGTAATGTGTGTCTTTATCCGTTTAAATGAGTAAAAGTAAGTTTCTTAAACTGTATACAGCCCAGGTAAGACAAGCATAAACCAACGCTCATCCAACACTTCCCGAAACATTTCCCAACACGTACTTCTGCAGTTTCTGCTTGCGGGCCATGTCATTAAAACTTCGGAACTCCTCTCCAGCTTTGATCTGATAAAACTGTGGCTGACTGGTTTTCTGGTTCTCAGCCATGTTGGAGGTTCTCTCTCCTTTGTTCTCTTCCCTCTCCAGCAGGTCAGTGTTGCGGTCGGCTTCCTTTCTCTTTTGCCGCCGGCGGTCTCTGTCCTCCTGCCGCAGCAACCTCCGCTGCTCCCTCACCTCCTCCACCCAGCTCTTGTCGTCGTCGGAGCTCTCCTCCTCGGAGCTGGCTCGACCCTCTGGCTCCTCTTCGTCTTCAGCCTCCTGGACACAGATGTGATGCAGAAAAAGTGAATCACTCCATTCTATATGATGGTCTTTTGGAGAAGAGATACTATTTCCAAACATAAAACAAGACATTTCAAACGGCCCTTCTGGCAAAAACCAGGCAATCTCTTCATTAGACTGGTTTTAATTTCTTTATTTCTAAAAGCTTAGAGAGCACAAACATAATAAGAACAAATGTAAGCGTTACCTGTTGGGCGGCAGCCTGCTGAGCCAGCAGACGCAGCTTCTTCTTCCTTTTTTTCTCCACCTTGGAGACGATAGGGTTGAGCAGCCGGAAGTCCTCGCTCTGCTCATCCACCTGGTAGTCGGGGTTTTCAAACATCACCTTGAAACGGTCGTCACCCAGGATGGTGGGAAGAGCCTGCGGTTGTGCAAAACAAACAGTTAAGAGTCAACTGCATCGTAGTGGCTGCTGCATGACGCTGCAATGGAAAACATCAGCATCCTCAGAGCTCCAGCGTGACTTTACTCCTAGTTTGTTTTTTAAATCATCAACATGTACAAGGAGGAAGACCTGAGAGGTTATACTTGTACGTGCATGTGTTAGAATGTGTGAATGAGAACAGAGAGCCAATGTATGACTGTCTTTGACATTATGATGAGAGAGAAAAATCCAGCTGGACAGACCGTTTCTACTTGTGTTTGGTCAGTAAGAATTAGACTCCAACTTCATTTTAAAACAATGTTTTTTTAACCCCAAATGAAAATGAATTTAGATCATCTCGTGCAAATATTAGACAGGGATATACTTTTGTAACTTGTATCTCGATATTTGAAGCTAAAACAAGTTTAAGTACAAATCACATCCATAAGTACCGATTTATTCTGCAAGTCAGTTGTACAGGTACAAACCAATCACATCTAAGATCCTGTGTCTACAACCAAACCGCTCCCACCGTCTGACCAAGGCCAGCACGACTGTCACGGCTCCCTAAAGGTGAGTCTGTTTCTGGAGATGAAAAACAAGCCTGTACTATTAGCTAATTCCACTCATGTTTATCATTTATCCATAAACCACAAACCTTCAGGGAGCTACGAGGGCTCTGCTGGCATTGATCAGCCTTCTCTGTGACTGGTTTGGGATTTGAGAAATTGGATTGATTCTTGAGTAGGTGTGTAAAATGTGGGACAAACACTTTGTACTTGTAAACTTGCAGAATGAATCCATACTTGTGGATTTGTACCTGTGCTTGTTTTCACATTTAGAAATATGAGGATATAAGTTAGAAAACGTGTACAAATGATGTCCCTATCCTCACTCCTTACGCAGCTTTGGGAAAATAAACCTCTTAGCTAACTTGACCGCAGACTTAAAATATGACTCATAATGCAACACGATGATGGAGCATGAAATATGCTGGAACGTATGCACTGATGGAACAGTCTGTTTGCTGCATGTTGAAGGCAGGAATCTGCAAAAGAGGCTAAAATGTACAGATCTAACTCTCTAAATCAAGTCCATATGATAGAAACAAAACATGTGCATGCACATGGTGCCACTGATGTGTAAGTGAGACATCCTTTTAAAGATTGTTAATGACCTCAGGTGTAACATGGATGCACAGAAACTTTCTGTCCTGGTTCTACTGGATCTTAGTGCTGCCTTCGATGCAGCAAACCACCAGATTTTATTACACAGACTGAGAAGTCTGGTGGGGCCTCACAGGTACTGTAATGGTTTAACTCCTATCTCACAGATTGACAATTTTTTGTAAGTATGGATACATGCTCCTCAGGAATCTGTGAAATAATATGTGGGGTTCCCCAAGGATCAATCTTAGGCCCAATACTTTTCAATCTGTACATGTTGCCACTTGGGGATGTCATCAGGAGACACAGCGCTGCTTTTCACAGCTATGCTGCTGATACGCAGCTTTACATCGCCGTGTCTCCTGATGACCTAGAGCCTGTTAACACCCTTTTAAACTGTATTTTAGATATAAAGTCATGGATGGCAGAGAACTTCTTACAGCTCAACCAGGACAA
>JBBBVU010000021.1:2565699-2576645 GCA_037177055.1 Atherinosoma microstoma | reverse complement strand
CAAACAAACAAACAAACAAACAAACAAACAAACAAACAAACAAACAAACAAACAAACAAACAAACAAACAAAACAAAAACATGGAACCAAATATTAAAAAAAGGCCCAAATTTGGCCTTTAATGTGTGTGTGGCTGCCAAAATTCAGCCACATGATCACCATATGAGGCCTACAAGGAAATGGCCATAATCTGTGTAGCTATACTAGTAACTGACATCTGGTCCACTTCTGACCTTGACAACACTTGTTAGTGCCATAACTGAGCTATAAGTGTCAAAAATAGCCTAGATTCGGCCCAAACATGTCAGCTAACTGTTGATATTGGTTAAAGCAGTGATTCTAAACTGATCCTAGGAGTGAGTCTGAGTGTGCATGGTTGTTCCTCCTGTCTGCACACCGCTGTAAAGCTTCTAATGTTTTATGTAAAGCACTTTGAATTGCCTTGTGCATTAAATGTGCTACGCTATAAACTTGCCTTGCCTTGTGATGTCCCTGTGATGACTTGTCCAGGGTGGACCCTGCTTCTCACCTGAGAGCCTCTCCTCGATCCTAATGGGAATAAGTGGGTGTAGAAAATAGATTAGATTTCTCCAAGTTGGACCAACACACCCAGATAATACAGTTGGAAACCAAATTACTCAAACTTTTCTTATTTGTTAAAAAAAAACATGCATGCATCAGGGCTCATCAACCCTAGTCCTGCAGGTTTTAGATCCTTCCCTGCCTCAACACACCTGATTCAAATGGATCCAACAGCTTGTTGTCAAGTTCTGGACGATGACCCATTGATTTGAGTCAGGTGTGTAGAAGCACTGAAATATTTAAAACCTGCAGGACAGTGGTTGAAGAGTTGAAGAGCTCATTCAGAATGTTCACCTGTGGACAATGTGTCACTTTCCTGCCTGCTTCAGTTGTTTAGGTCAATCCCAAAAAGCCCAATTCTAACAAACCTTAAACAAACATGTTGGGAGATGGTTAATAAATCAATTTCCCTTTTATGCTGGTAAACTGGGACAAAGAAAGCAGTCCAGTTAAAGTTGAGCTACAGTCTTTGCTAGACTTAACCATTCAAGTATCTCTTTGGCTGTAATGTCCATGTTATGTAAATTCTGTCATCCTCTTAAGTCTGGGAGGGTTCACCGTGTCCCACTGTGGGAGATCATATGTACCCCAAACATCTGGAACTAGATGTACAGAGTGCACTGGTTGAACACACCTGGATATATCTCCATTCAGAAAGATCAACATCACAAACTAAGAAGAAGAAGAAGTGGAGCATCAATCATTCCTCCACAGTGTCCTGCAGACTGACATGTCCCTGTATGGGAAGCTTTGGCACAGCTGACCCAAAGGCTGTGATTTATAGAACCATGTGATTCCCACTCATAACAAGAAGAGACTGAAGTAGTCCAAGGATCCTCTTCACTGGACTGAGGATGACTTGCACAGACTCATCTTGTAGACAAATCTTTTTGTTCAAACCATCACCACACGTTTATGAGATAGATGAAAGCAGGATTTTTAAAAGCATGCTGAAGAATAGGGAGGATCAGGCATGGGAGGGAAATTTGCTGCAGGCAAACTTTGTGATCTTGAATCACATATATCTCGCCGTTTCATGCTGTAACTTCAGAAACTTCTGCACACATCTAGGCTGTGCAGACACTGCTTGAAGAAGACAGTGAAGGATGGTGTGGAATTATTCAAGTCGCAGCCACAGCCCCTGCTGAACTTTTTGGAAGGCGTTTGCAGAAGCTATTTTTAGAGTCAAATATCTAATGTTCGCATCACGGAACTTCATGTTGACTCACACTGTTTCATGTAGAAAAGGGTTTTTGCATTTGCATTTCATGTCAATAAACTCAAGTAAAACTGTATAAATAGAGGATGTTTAAGGAGAGTCTGCAGAAACAAGTGCGTGAGGTAACACATTGTGTCCTTTAACTTCACCTCTTGTTGCACGTTGTGTTGATCTGATTCTCTTTCCTTGTTTTTTGTGACTCTCAGAAAGCTGTTCGAGGACGGAGACGGGGGAGTCTTCACCGTTACACTCTTCAAAAGAGCTGTGTGTGAATTCAAAGCCAAAGCTCAGGAGAGCAAGTAAGCAGTAGGGATTGGCAGAAAACCCCCGGTGGAGTCAAAGCTGTGTTATCTGTGTCGATTACCATAATGTAGTCTGTGATCCACACAGGTTCATTGTGCGTGAGTACAGCTTTGATCTGGAGGAGAAGAAGCATCAGGAGACCACGCAGCTCAGCAATCATAAAAAAGAGCAATATGTGAGTCAGGTATCACGTCGGCTCTCTGAAGGTTTATGTGAGAACATGATGATGTGTACTCAGACAGTAATTACCTCCTGCTCAGGGAATCTTTGTGCGTTGGCTGAAGGTGAATTTCAGTCAGGTCTTCATCGCATGGATTCACTTGAAAGCACTGAGAGTGTTTGTTGAATCAGTCCTCAGGTCAGTGATGATAACATTAGTGATTTTCATCAATAATTAAAGATGGCAGGTTATTGATTTTGTGCCTGACATCTCTTGGTAGGTACGGATTACCCGTGAATTATCAGGCTCTTCTGCTGCAGACTGACAGGAAGCGCTCTAAGAAGCTGCGAGAGGAACTTTCTTCACTGTTTTTGCATCTGGACCCCACTGCCAGTATAACAGACGTAAGAAGCTTACGGGACTCTTATGATCATTACAGCATTGCATTGATTAATTCGTCTTAACCTCAGAAAAATATGTGATTAGTATATATTTAGCTCAAGATAATCTGCTTCAGCTACTTGGACAATTTTGGAAATTCCACCACATACAGACATACTGTTAGTAAAAAGAAAACCAAAATAAAAACATACAGTTGGAGGAAATGTTAACTTATTTAATCCCACCCCTTTTCTGTATCATAATTTACATCCCAACAAGCCCAGTCTGTCAGCTTACTGCTCAATAATCAAAGTGCAAATATATCAATACATGATAATATAGACATACAGTACATATACGCTTATGTCTACATGCATGCATGTAGACATTTCAATATGTAGAAAGCAACATGGACTGGACAAATATCAGTGATCAGTGAACAGCTGTTGCTCATTAAACACAATCTTTAGATAAACCATTTCTTTATATCTTACTTTAAACTGGTTATGCTGGTTAAACTCCACAAACATTCTACAGTTTAATTCCACAAACTGAAACAGAAAAAAACTTTTTTTAGTTGTACAAATGTACAAAGATTTGAAAATGACATTTTCTCCTTAGATCAGTGGTTCCCAACCTGGGGTCCCTGACCAAAGAGGCCCCCAAAAGAGCACAGGGGGTCCCCGAAGCTTTGGCTGTTCAGAGCCAGTGTGATTAAGATTAAGGCCATGTCCATACAAAGATGAGTTGAGGTTGAGTTTTTTATGATTGTTTGGCAACATTTTGGTTTCTAGCAAAGGACGGGAAAGGATGGAGCCAGAATGCATAATTAGTGGTGAGAAGCTAGCTGATGAAAGCATAAAACCAAGCATGGTTTCAGCACAGGGCGGGGAAGGGTCCATGGCTTTTTGGTAGTTGCATGAAAGGGATTCTCAAGATAATAAGATGAGAACCACTACCTTAAATAATAACCTCCTTCCTCCTAATGAATAGTTTCTGAATACGATCTGTTGAATTATTTCTTTAATTTAAATATTATTTCATTTAGATATCAAAATGCCATTAAATGCATTAATTAAAAAAAGACTGCAGGGATAAATTGTTAGTATGATCTTGATATCTAGCCATATGTAAGATTAATGACTGTAACCTACTTTTATAATTATTCCTCCACACCTCTGCACAGTAAGTGAGACATGGAAGAACATTTTGGGTTGGGGAGAGGAGCAAACAGCAACTTCACAGACAGGAAGCTAATGATAAAATAATAAATTTAAGCTTTTATTCATCATTTCCTGATCCTTTTTTTAATTAAAAAAGGAAGAATAAAAAAAGTGAAAAGAAAGTTACAGGAGATCCAGCCTGTGCTCAAACATGTTTACTTAATGATGGAGAGGTGCATGTTCTCTAAGGTCATTACATGCTGCATTCACTTGCACTTGGGGATCTGTGATTCAACCAAGTAAATGTTATCTTATATGGGATGTTTGTTAAAAATTGACTGCATTGATCTTTTGAGAGGGTGGTCAGTTTGTAGGGGTGGCCCAGGTAGAGCTTTGGCTCCAACCTTGCTGCACTCTTGCAAGCACTGTTACTTCTTGCAAATAAGGACAAGATAACCACGGTGCATTATTTACAACAGATCTGCATTTACATGGTGCTACAAAGATAAGTTTCATGGCCCAAGGTGTGTGTGTGAGACACTGTTTTCTACCTTCTCTGCCAAACAGGTGATGTCTGAAATCCCAGGACTCAGTCAGCAGGAGTACGAATCCTACATCTGCTTCCATATCAGCACCAACATGCTGGAGATCAGCTAGCAGTCAGCAACAACAAAGCACAGAGGACCTCGTCCACAGAGTCACAGCCAGAGACAGACCTACCTTCACCCGGTCAAATAAAACATGTCTGCAGCCTGATTATGATGGTTTTCAACTCTTCCCTTGGGCCAGGTGGAGCCGGTTTTTGGATAAAGGTGTAAATAATTTTTTCAACACTTTTAGATGTGCTGCATATGGAACTGTAGGACAGTCTACATATGTTAAATACCAGCAAAGTTTTTCAGGGATTCATTTTAAAAGAGTGTATACTGTAAATGTTTTTATTGATGTACAGCTACAATTATTGTATGTGATCACATTCAAAAGGTCATAAAGTTCAAAGCAGATCAGCAGTTCTTCAATGTACCATACAGGAATAAATATTCAGATGTCAAGAATATTCATAAACTGTATCAGTTTTAAGTCATGTTTGATCAGAAACTTTCAATAAATACAGAGACAATAAATCAACTCCATTAAAGGTTTTGCAAATTAATATCAGGCGCTTTAATTCCTGTTTTTCTTTGTGCATGTTTTCGTTGTCAGGTTCCCATTTCTGTTGGCGATTTCAACTCAGACACTTCTGAAGTTTTAAGGACTGGAAGAACTAGAATACAAATATTGTTAGGACTCTTGTCTCTGTTATCAGACTGGCCAGAAAAAAAATTGCCATCAAAACAAAAGGTTACACGCTAATATTTCGTTGGACCGCCTTTAGCTTTGATCGCAGCAGCGTTCTCTGTGTCATTTTTTCTAGAAGCTTCTGCAATGTCACAACATTTATTTCCATCCAGTGTTGTATTCATTTTTCTCCAAGATCTTGTATCAATGATGGGAGAGTCTGACTACTGCACAAAGCCTTTTCCAGCACATCCCAAAGATTCTCCATGGGGTTCAGGTCTGGACTCTGTGGGGGCCGATCCAAAAGATGTCTCCTGTTCTCTGAACCACTCTTTCACAATCTGAGCCCCATGGATCCTGGTGTTTTCATCTTGGAGTATGGCCATGCCATCAGGGAAGATGGAATAACCTGCTCATTCTCTATATTCAGGTAGTCAGCTGACCTCATTCTTTGTACACATAATGTTGCTGAACCTAGACCTGAACCTAGACCTGACCATGTGCAGCAACCCCAGATCATAGACTGCCCCCACAGGCTTGTACAGTATAGACACTTGACATGATGGCTGCATCACTTCATCTGGCTCTCTTCTAACCCTGATGCTCCCATCACTCTGGAACTGGGTCAATCAGACCACATGACCTTCTTCCATCACTCCAGAGTCCAACTTTATGCTCCCTAGCAAACTGAAGCCTTTTTCTCCAGTTAACCTCTTTGATTAGTTTTCTTATGGCTACACAGCTATTCTGTCACCAACCCCTTGAGTTCCCGTCACATTGTTCATGTGTAAATGTTCTTACTTTCACTATTAAACATAGCCCTGAGCTCTACTGTTGTTTTCCTTTGATTTGATTTCACAAGGGGTTGAAATGATCGCCGATCACCATCATTCAGGATGCTTTTCTGACCTTTGTATTTTTGTTGAATTCTGGACAGATTAACATCTCTTTGGTATCAATTTAGAAAAAAAAGTTAAATTTAATGTATATAAGTTCATTAATAATGCAGGTATATTCTGGAATAAACTTGGCAATTCTATAAAATTAAATGGAGTAGTTAAGTGAGTGTATCTTTCATCCATGAATGCTATGCAGTGCTCAGTCACCAGAGAGTGCACTGTCTCTGCTGTGTGCAGCAGCCAATTTCAATCATGATATTTGATTCACTGCATGTTCGCTGAAAGATTATATTCATATTTCAACAATTTTCTCGATTAAGTAAGGGAACGTTGAATTATTTCTCTCCATGAATCAAAAATAGGCATATGGATATATCTAACTGTGAGATGAACAATAAGACTTTCTATGGTTATCTAAAAACATAAGTTATAGTTAAACTATTCTTGGAAATAATAATAATTATGGAATTCTTACTTGTCTGTACTGTTTTTACAGCCAAATGGAGGCTGTGCGCAAGAATATATGCCTCCAAGTAGATGTGATTGTTGTCTCCTTCTTCTATGAGTGCGCATACATGTGCGCGTGTGAATGTGGGAGAGAGAGAGAACAGAGAGAAATGGGAGGTGTTGGATAAAGCTGGCCGCTCAAGCTGTGCCACTCAGTGGAAGAAACAGACCGGAGGAGAAACATTTTACGCGTCAAGATAATGGGCTTTAGTCTGGCTGTTCAGCTTTGTTTTTACATTTAAAAATACAACCTTATCTTCTCAAATACTGTATAAAATGTGGACAATTCCAAAGCCAAATTACAGAAGTGGTTTGTGCGCTGATGGCGAGATTGCTGTGAACATTGGCGGAGTCAGGGTGGTGCTTTTTGGGGATGTTTTGAAGCGCTACCCGGAGAGCAGATTGGCGGAGCTGGTGAACTGCTCAACTCAGAATTCTGAAGATATCTCTTCTCTGTGTGATGATTTCGATCCAAGCAGAAAAGAGTTTTACTTTGACCGAGATCCAGATGCCTTCAAGTGCATCATCGATGTTTACTACTTCGATGAAATCCACATAAAACGCGGCATTTGCCCCATCTGTTTCATTAAGGAGATGGAATTCTGGAAAATAGATCAAAGTGTTTTAGATGAATGCTGCAAAAGTTACCTGGGCGAGAAGGAAGAAGAGCTTAAAGAAATTGAAAACAAAGTAAAAGTAATTTTGGAAGACATGGATGTGGATCAGGGCATCACGCGTACCCAGCGGTGTCAGAAGTTTTTATGGAAGCTGATGGAGAAGCCGGGTTCCTCCCTGCCAGCGCGCGTAATCGCCATCGCATCCTTCCTCGCCATCCTGGTCTCAGCCGTGGTGATGTGCATAGGCACCATCCCGGAGCTCCAAGTGCTGAACGATGAGGGAAAACTGGTGGAGCATCCAATCCTAGAGGCGATTGAGACCGCATGCATGTTATGGTTCACCGCGGAGTTCACATTACGTCTGGCTTCGTCTCCGAGCAAGCTGCGCTTTGCGCTCTCCATCATGAACATCATTGACTTCATGGCTATCATGCCTTTCTACGTTGTCCTGTCCCTCACCTACCTCGGCACCACGTCCATGATGGAGCTGGTGAACGTCCAGCAAGCTGTCCAGGCGCTGCGCATCTTGCGCATCGCGCGCATTTTCAAGCTGGCGCGCCACTCCTCCGGACTGCAGACTCTGACCTACGCGCTGAAGAGGAGCCTGAAAGAGCTCGGGCTACTCCTCATGTACATGGGCGTGGGGATCTTCGTGTTCTCCGCGCTAGCCTACACAATGGAGCAGAGCCACCCGGAGACGCTCTTCAGAAGCATCCCGCAGTCTTTCTGGTGGGCCATCATCACCATGACCACTGTGGGCTACGGAGACATCTACCCCAAAACCACTCTGGGGAAGTGTAATGCAGCCGTGAGCTTTCTCTGCGGGGTGATAGCCATCGCTTTGCCCATACACCCCATCATTAACAACTTTGTTGTGTTCTACAACAAGCAGAAAGTCCTGGAGACGGCAGCGAAGCACGAAGTAGAGCTGATGGAGCTGAAGTCTGGCAGGCAAGTGCGCAGAAAAAGCAAAGAATAAGAGGAAGCAGGAACTTTTTGAGCAAGTAAAGAAACATGTAATCTGTCAGCAGAATGAAAAATAACAATGTTGTAGTGTAGGAATTAGACAATTAATTCCACATTAGACTTTCAGACCTGCAGATGCATTTGGATGATTGTACATACTGCTGTAACACAGTTAAAGCTGTTGCCTTTATACCCCGTTGTGGCTCTCGCTGAGCAACGTTTTGCTTTTGTATGTGTGAAGGTTGTTAAAGAATAAAAACTTGCGCATGAGAAGTTGTGCGTATGCATGGAGAATTATTACAAAGTTAATGCAAATCAAACCATGATTCATCTAATTTAGTTGAGATCCTTCTGAACTTATTTGACTGTCGAAGAGGACAAAGCACATGCACACGTGCATAAAGAGATCTTTTCTAAAACTGACTTGAAATGCAATTGTGCTTATTTATTTGGTTTGCATTCGTATAAAGCAATTGGGAAATACTGTGAAAAAACAGAAAAAATTAAAATTATAGTTAAATTCCATGATAAAAATACAGTTTATGCTGTTACTTTTACAAATAAAATCTTTTGATAGGCCTTTTAATGGCCATTGAAATACGTAAGCACGTATATTCAATATCTGATAATCAAGAATGAAAATAAAGATTAAATTGGCTATTAATATGGTCAAAAACAAAAAAATACCAAAAATAGTGAAAAAATGGCAAAATGTTGTTGCTGTTTTTATTCTGCTTTTTTATGGAAGACTCTTGTATTTAGTCAGTTTGTAATAATATGATGTATCACCAATAATACACGTTATTTAAAACATACATTATTAATCTCCGTTGGGAAATTGGTCTCTTGTTATAGCAGCAGTGGGATCACAGTCGGCAGTCCGGGTCCTCCAGCCCTGAGTCCACCTCTTTACCCTTCAGGCCAACATTACATTTAGTATAACATAAATTCACAGTAGAAGTAATTAACAGCATTAAACTATAATTTAAATATTATGCCATTATTTAGCCAATTCAATTTCATTAAATTTGAATTAATATGAAAATATATGTTAAGTCTTTTTATGTGACATTACAGTTCCTTTTAAAAAATGGAAATTTTATGTATTTTTGCAACTACAGATTTTTCCTGTTATTCTACATTTGACAAATTAATTTGAGATTTCTTTTGTAATCTCATTGGTACTTCCCTTTATTTCAAAATACAGGATTTTTTTTTACAGTCTTGATAAGGACTTAGAGCAGTAGAAAAGACCTCTATCACTAAATACCCCCAAATGTAAAATTAGATGAGCTAAAATGGTGCATGACTAAAACTGAGTCATTAGACATGGTGGGTAATGTGGATTACAAAAGCATATTTTGTTATCAGAGTTGACTCACTGATCGCACTGGGATGTGATAATTGTATGAGGTGATCATTTCCCAAGAGGAGACTCTACAGCTATCAGTTTATGTATAAATTATCCAAAAAGATGCTTATCTATATACCTCTTGTAAATAAAGGCAAAGGTGCCAATAGACCAACTGTGTTCTTTACTCTCAATGAATTATTACTGTATTCATTACAAACTGCAGTTTTTCTAGAGTGAGGATGCTTTCATTATATTATCTGACTTTTTTTCAAATTCCCTCTTATTCTTAAAATAAATAAATTTGGACTCACTGCTGAAGAACTCCCACAGTAATGTGAAAAATATCCTGTTTTCATATTTTTGTAAATGTTTTTGGGACAAGGAGACTTCATAATGTTGGGACATCTGGTAAGAGTTCCCAAATCCTAGACACCAAGGATGGGAAGTCCAATATTATAAACTTTAATTTTAGTGAAGGAAACAGATGGACAAAAAATTAAACTGGATTTCTTTTCCATGTTTTTGAAAATGTCTCCACTGTAATCAAGAAATGTTTTTGGTGTCAACGACCCTATGGATGTGCAGGTGGATCAGTCACACATTCATGACTGCAATGAGATGAAACATTTTCAAGAACAATGAAAAGAAATCCAGTTGCTTCTGTTCAAACATCTAGTCCATTCACACCAGGATAGTCTGGGTTCAATTAGGTGGGGGGTTTGGTTTGCTTTCACCCTGCACATTACTCAAGTGGACCAAACCACCTGAGCAACAACAGTTACAACAGCTGCTCGCTAGGGGGCGATATTCCCTGAAACGGCCACAAACCAAGAAGAAAATTGATTGCAAAGCTGAAACCGGCTTGTTCTCTGCAAGTAAAAAAAAAAAAAAAGTATGGAGCAACAATAAATTAATTCAGTCTTGTGGTTTCTGTTTTTACTAACGCAGTTTTAACCAGAATCTGTCCAGTATGAGCAATAGGTGAGGCAGTGAGATATCAGATGTTGCGCAATGTCACATCCTCTCTCTGGTCCACTGGAAGGTCTGTTTGATTTCCCACTGGCAGAGAATCGTACCAGGGTTCCTTGCAAAAGAACTGAGACCCCCAGTTTTCAAGCAGACCAGAGTTTGTTTCTTTGGTCCACAAAGGGAGTCTGAACTGCTCTCTCATCCAGGAAAAATACTATAGCCACATTCATACTATTGGTCCACTTTAACCAAACCCTGGTCCGCTTCCACTGATAGTCCGGTCTGTTTGGAGCTGTGTGAACATGCATTCAGATCCTGGTGTGGACAAAAAAAGCGAACTTTGGTCCAGATCAGAATCCGAGGAGTGAAGAGAGAAAGTGTCGTAGAACATCATGTCTGTTACGACCCTGGCTCAGCTAGGATGTAGGACGCAACATAAAGAAAGTGTCCAGATGGAAAATGGAGTACCGTCGTACCGTACCGTCCTCTTCCGCTTATCCGGGGTCGGGTCGCGGGGGCAGCAGCTTGAGCAGGGAAGCCCAGATTTC
>JBBBVU010000021.1:2522724-2538511 GCA_037177055.1 Atherinosoma microstoma | reverse complement strand
TAATGTTTGTATGTAAAGCACCTTGAATTGTCCTGTACATGAAATGTGCTATACAAATAAACTTGCCTTGCCTTGCATCTCCTTCTCTTTGTTCACATTGTGTTGACTTTTTGTCTGAAGACCATCAGAAAGTGCTGTTTTTTCTATATAAACATCTGCTTTGCTGCCTGCTCCTTACCATCTGTCAGCTTAATCAGAGCGGCTGTAATCAGAGTTTTCCTCCCATTCTGACTCTTTCTCCTCCTAATCACTATCAACCTCCTTATCTAAGAAGATCAGACCAAGGGTCATGTTGCCGTGATAACAATTACAGAAATAACATCTCATATACCTTTATAATGTTATGAACCCCCCAGCATCAAACCTCTCTACCCAAACTTATTCAAAATCACTTATCCCTCACTGCCCCATATGAATACTTCTATCACTATTTTACTATTTCCAGATAACCACCATGTCCCTTGAAAAACCACCAGGTCTGTCTCCGTGTGCACATGGACGTTCTTGTGAGTGTCCAGGTCCCCCTTCAACTCTGTCACCAGTGACCCATTCAAAAACAGTTACATGATTTGTAGTGTTTCACAGTTTCAGGATTCCCTAAAACCATAATTTTCCTTGAAGTGACCCACACTGGCACCTCTTAAATCCATCGAAATGGATACGGGTCAAATTTGACCTAGAACAGCCTCAGTGTCCAGAAATTTCTAGCATCTAAATGAAAATAAACAAAAATAAAAAAAATTCATTTCTATGTTTTTTGGGTCACTTTAGGAAAAGTCATCAAATTTCAGGCCAAAAAAATAATATCTAGGGTAATTTTACAGCTGTCAAATGTCAAAATGGGTCAAATTTGACCCGAACAGTATGTAAGGGTTAATGGCACCCTGACATTTATTATGTACATGCCTGGAGCCCCAGGGCTGAGAAACCACACTTCACACCTTTTTATCTCCAGCCTGGGGTGTCACATGACGGCTACATTTTGCTCAAAGAAGAGACAGGATGCATGCCGGTTGCTGAATTAGCCTTCTGCCAAAGTTCAGTAGTATGACTTTAATAAATAACTGGGGCCATCCCATCCTGTATGATGACAGAATTGGTTCCTTGGGGTTTTCTGTATGAAAATATTTGTTGAGATTATCATCGGTATGTTGCAGTTTATATTTTAAACCATTGCATGGTCTGCTCATTTTTCCTCTACCAACTAAAAGACATGATGTGGTTCTTTTAACAAGGTTGAAGAGCTGCACCTGTCTGCTATATGTTTATCATATTTTATTAAACCAATGTAGCATGACATGATTTTTTTTCACACCTATTTTATTCAGGAAAAAATGACTTGATTTAATTTCTAACTTAAATTCTCATATGTTGTCTTACTGTCTGATCTGTAAGGAAAGTGTGCATGTTAACATATAAGGAAATTAGTGTTTAAATTTGTTTTTATTTTCTTAGCTGTTCATTAAATTGAAGCCCAGAATGAAGAGAATAAATCTTTCTCCTACACAGCTCTCAGAAAAACAGCTCCACAGATCAGATGCTACAGTGTGACACCACTTGGTGTTGGCCATATGCAAATTTATGTTCCCTCTATTGCAATAGTAAATCACTCCCACGCATGAACAGGGGAATGTACTGAAGGAGGAAAGTGGGAAGCAAGCCTATCATTTAAGAAATCTCTTCTACGATCAGGGCTGGTTTTAAATACCTTTCTTTAATTGCTGTGTCATGACAGGGTAATTAGCACTGCAGGCACAACCATTCAGGACGACTAGCAGGCCTGCAGACATCCACTTTCTGTCTGTTTGCATGCAGGGAGTTGTGACTGGTTGGCAGCAAAATGATGGTAAAATAAAATGAACATGAGAGCCCATGCAGGTGGAACAGAGAAGTACTACAAAGCTCTTTTATTCCAGCTTTGATTGGCACTTATTCATTAGCACTAATGCACTCCTCACATCAACACAATGTTTCTTAAAAGGCTCAGACCAAGGCTCGATGTGATAGCTTTTAGATCAAAACTTTCCTGTGAACCTGTGAAAGGGTCATTTTGCCGCTTTTGATATAAGCCAGTTGTCATACAGTAAAATTCAGAGGATAATAGCCTGTATAGGGTCATACTGAACAAAGGCAGCCCTGTGAGCCATCTTGTTTATGATAAATGTATCAGTGCATTTAGTCAGGAGTAGCAAACATCTGACACATGAATTAATGCAGCGTGTAAAACTTGCATTTTAAATGTGGTGCAGACATTTTGCATGAGCTTATATCAACACTGACTCCCTCCTCGCTGCTCACAAAGCTGGCAACCCAAACTATTAGAAAGGTGGAGCCTCAGTTGAAAAGATTTGATAGATATATTTCTTAAAAAATATCATTAATTAAAGAGCAAAAAACAGGTGAATTTTAGTTGGATTCACACAGACGGAAGAAATCAGCTGGCTGCGATTGCAGGGCCTTCTGACCGGCTGGATGCATTCGAGGTGCTAAAAGTGAGAGTGGTCAAAGGCGACAGAAACCTGCATAAGTGATCACTGAGGAGAAGGATTAGGCAACGATCTGTGCATGTGTAGTTATTAACCTTTCTGATCAATAACCTGTACAACATCCATCAAAGTATGTGTTTGTCAGAACGCACTGAACCAGGGATCTGCAGGCTGCTGCCCTGCAGGTTTTAGATGTTTTCCTGCAGCAACACACCTAATCCAAATGAAACCGTTCTCCAGCAGCTTGTTGTGAAGCTCTGCAGAAGCCTGATTTGAGTCAGAAGTATTGCAGCAGGAAAACATATAAAACCTGCAGGACACTAGCCATAGAGGACCGAAACTGGACATCCCCGCTTGACTGAACAACCATTAAAGTGTGAAGGGAAAAAAAAAACTATAGCTTTTACAATTTTAAGTCAAAAGAAGGCTTTAATTTCATCATTTGTCGTGTTTCCCTTGACCAGTAAAAAAGAAAAAATATGTAAATGTCCCAGCCTGTAATATTTTTTTTATCTGATTTATGGGACAATGAAGGAAATATGGTGGACAGGTGGTTAAGGGTAAACTCATGCTTACTACTCATATTAATGGTTTTTTAAAAATTGTATTTTACTGTGCAATGTTCGCACAGCAAGAAAAATCCTGGTTCAAACTTCACCTCGGGCCTTCCTGTGTAGAATTTGAATGTTCTGCTCTTGCTGACTCTGTAGAAACAGGGATTTCATTTGACTTTAGCGTAATCAAAGTTCAAATTTAGGGGCTGAAATTTAGCAGAACATCAACATTAGCTGCAGCAACAACAGTGAAAATCACCTGCAAGCCTCATCAAGCTTTTCATCGACCTCTCCACAAGAGCAGCCCATTGAGACAGTTAACACAGTCGAGTACGTGACCCACCACACTACTACTGCAAAACTTGTGCAGCTGCATTCACTTCCCCTAACTTTTACTTTAAAGGTTGCATGGCCACTTCTGGTCTGCTTCAAACAGAAATGTTAATGGTTGTACATATTTATGAAACAGACGTTGGTTGAAAATGAGATTTGATCATTTTTCTTAAGCAGGGTTTTGCAACTGTTCGTTGAGTTCTGCTAATTGTGGACCTCAAAGGTGTCTAAGGAAGTCTTCTTTGGTAGGCCAGTTGTAAAAACATATTCATTCAGATTTGATTCAAACATGGTTGAGTCAACCTACCTGTGATCTGTGAGAAACCCCTGCCATTGACTGGATAACAGCAGATTCCGCATGATTTCATTGCCATTAGCACCATGTCAGGTGGAATTTGGCTCAAAATCACTGGATAAACAATAGAAAGTCCAGAGACTACCATGCCATTTCACTGCTCCTGATGTGCATAAACAAGGAGTTTATACTGTGGTTGATTCGGCTGATTCTGTCTGGCCCAACATGGTTCAGACAAACTGTACAGGTTGGCTGTGGATAAGAAACATATCATGCATTCAGTTATGTAAATGAGGTTGATTATGTAATATCAAGGTTTGACTCAGCAGGAGTTCTCAAAAACATATGACGAACAGCTTTCAGTCCGAATGAGATGTTCTGATTAGAATATAAAACAGCTCATCAGGAAACAGAAACAGACCCAACTGCATCCTGATTGTAGCCTTGCAGGGCAGATATTATGTCATAATGATCATCTTTGTTCTAGAAAGTATGAAATAGACAAAACATTTCTTCTGACAATAAAGCTTTGGGTCAAACTATTCATAACAAAAGATTCCTTTTGATTTTCTCCTCCACCTAATGTTTATTTCAAAGGTCACCATCTGTAAAGCTGATTATGGTGAGAACTTCTCCATAACATTGTCTTCAATAATAGTATGTTTGTATGTTATTTGATTTTTCTGACAGGAAAGCAAGTACACTCCGTGCCTCCTTTTTGCTGTTTGAAAGTAATGACATTTTAGGTTTTTTATCTCCATCTAGTGGTTGAATTATCTATTGCATTGTTCTTCATTGTCAGACAAGTTGATCCATCCATCCATTCATCTTGGCTTTATCGTGTAAATAAAGTTAAAAACTTAGTTATCAGACTCTGATTGCACATTGCAATCATCTTTAACAACCAGAACCTTCTAAAAATGTCTTGCTTTTGCTTTTTTGTGTGTGTTTTAATCACTGAATAAGGTTCCTAAGATAATTAAATTCTGCTAAAAGCAGATGTGAAGAGGCAGTTAGATAAAGTGTGGTGATTGTCAGATGATCAGGACTTCAGGATTCCCCTAGATGAGCTGGAAGGAGTGGCTGAGGAAAGGAAAGTCTGGGCTTCTCTGTTTCAGCTGCTGCCCCTGTGACCTGACCTTGGATAAGCAACAGAAGATGGATATGTGGAAGGATGGATATTGCTTATGTCTGATACCTGGATCCAGAAGCAGGACTGGATATTCAGCTCTTGGCTCTCAAGGCTGTCTATAAGTCTACTAAACTGTTTTGATGTGAATATAAACTGAAGGTCTTATCATGACTGTGCGTTCATCTTTGTTTCCCTTGACGACATATTCAAAATCATATTTCCACCAGGGTATTACCCAGAATGTGTGGATGAATTATTGTGGATATCTTTTGTTCTTTTTTAAATCATAATTTAAGTTTAATTTTAATTTAAGTTTCCTCAGAAATATTCTGGGGAAAACCGGAAACCATATTCATGTTAAAGCTATATTCATTTTTATTCATGTATTGAATCATTCCTCAATTGAAACATAATTTTTCATTTATATAACTTATCATATGGCCCTGAAGCTGCAGCTCCCTGGCCACTGCACACTGAACCTATGAGGAATGTCAATCCATCCATTTTCAGGGTACACCTTTTAACTCTATGGCAACATTGAGAGAGACAAACAACTACACAGAAAGGCCCAACTTGCTTATTATTATTATTATTATTATTATTATTATTATTATTATTATTATTATTAGTTGTGATATGTAAAATGTTATAACTGGATGAAAATGTACTTTCTTTTTTGCATTTCTCTTCAGTTAATTGAAAACTGATGCTAAAGGCTAACCTCTGGGGTCCTAATAAAAAGCTTGCAAACGGTTAAATTAGACAAATTGTGAATTGCAGTTTACAAAAGTTCTCATAAAATACATTTTATAATATCATTTAAATTATTTTCATAGTTGAACATTTTAAAAAATACAAAATAGATTAAATAAAAAACAATTGTAAGAAAAATGAGAAATGAAAACATGAGCATACAATGACGCTTAAAGTAAAAGAAACGCACCATCCTCGTGGTTTGTAATACAGACTACATTACCCAGCATGCAAAAGGACTTTCATCCAGCGATGCGATTGGCTGTTTTAGCCCCGCCCCTGACACACTACCCGGTGTTCGGGTTAACTGACATGTTTTGCTGCAGAGCAGCTCGGACAAACTGGACTACGAAGCTGTCAATAAAGATATGATGGCTTCTCGTACGAGCACGTGCTGCCGCTTGTTTAACAGACACAACAGTTTTAGAGATTTTAGAAAACTCTTTGCTCAGCGTTTGAACGGAAGCCGGTTGTATTCCAGTGCTACGCACAAGGAAAATGAACTTGAACTCCGAGACTCCACTTTCACTGCTCCCAACTTCGCCTTATCTCAGAAGACCAGATCAAGACAGGTAAGGCTGACCCTTAAGATACTGTCTGGAGGTCAAACCTTGACCTGAGGTTGCTTTTATTTCTATTTGCAGTTGCTAACAGCTTGAACCATCAGCTATTAATGATATTATGTCAGATGAAAAGTTGAGACAGTTTTTAGCCGCAGCCTGAGTCCAGATTAGGGCCCGATGGAGGCTAAAGTATCCAGCCATGTGAGGGATTGATGATTAACCGGCCAGGTAACATGACAGTGCTGCTGTAAAGTACAGGACTGTGTGTTCTTTTTGCTGTCTAATAATGTTATGTCATTTCTAAGAAACCAAAGTTTGAAACTGGATTAGCTGAACAGACCTCATAATCTGCAGAAAACTTGATTTACTTATTAGTAAATGATGTTCGTCTGTATCAAATAATGGATCATTCAAGTTACTGGCATAGCAGTGCATGATACCATCTCAAGTCAGGATGAGGGACCTCATATTTTAATTTAGAATAATAAGAGTAACATGACCATAACATCGTGGCAGCTAATAACTTACATTATGCCTTCCAGGAACTTGTTTATCAGTCGTAATGTTGCCTTCTGCAAAATGTTTTTATGCAATCGTTTTACTTGTAGAAATAAAATGAGCTTGTTATGATGTTTTGCAAAAAGAATGCCTGAAATTAATCTTGCACACAAAATTGAATAGAGTAATGTCTGACTATGTTGCTTTGTCCTGTCTGTGAAGTCACGTGTCGGCCCTCATGCCAGAGGTGACAGCCAAAGTTCATGAGGTACTCACAAAGCCACCAACTTGTGTTAACAGAAAATCACGAGTGTCTTTTCCCCCTGTTCTTCATCTCCAGGAGAGGCTGAGAGATGAAAGCATTCTTCCCTTTTCGGCATTTTTGACGGACAGCTTTGGCCGGAGGCACAGCTACCTGCGCATCTCCCTGACTGAGAAATGCAACCTTCGATGTGAGGAGATCGTGGGGCATCACCTTCAGTTTCAACCTGTCTCTTATATATCTGTGACGGCTTTGTCATGTCGGTCCGAAGGTTTCTGCTTACGTCTTCCATGCGCCTCACTTTCAGGCCAGTACTGCATGCCGGAGGAGGGGGTGAAGCTCACGCCGCGGGGACAGCTGCTGTCCACCTCGGAGGTGCTGACCCTGGCTCGCCTCTTTGTTCGAGAGGGAGTGGACAAAATCCGCCTCACTGGAGGGGAGCCCCTCATCAGACCTGATGTGCTGGATATAATCGGTATGGTTTAATAATTGCTGTGGTAATTTTCAGAGATTCATGTGCAGACCCTCCTGACTGGGCCAGATCTAATGGGGAGTGTGGAAAAGGGATTTTCCATGCATTCTTTTCATTTAGAAAACCTAAAAGTGATTTGTTACGAGTGATCTCAGCGCTGAGAACATGCAACATGACACATAACATGAATGAACTAAACAACGCAGTGTGACCAGAGGGTTGGGTCTCTGTTAAAAGATACGCAGCCTGTCGGTATTTGCATGATGATGAGCGATTACCACTGAGTCTTGTGACGGGTCACAACTGTGATGCCACGTGACTCATGTTAAAGTTTACACTTCTATTCGGTTGGATCATTGTAGGGGCGAGACTCCGCTCCTTTCCTCATCTTTTCTGTGTAGCGCTCAGCGACCCGTGGAGCTCATTACTGTGGTATAAGACAGCGAGAGCTCAGACCACACCAAAAACTGACAAAACAATATTTACACTTAAGTGAATGAAAATAGCTTTATTCTTATTATAAACAGGGCAAACATTGAAATGATTTGCATCTTTGTTTGTGTTTGGCATAAATATTTGCAGAATTAGAAGCTCTTGCTCTTTGCAAAGAGATGCAACTTTACTCCGCAACTCAGAACAGTCCCCTGAAACTCATGGCTGTTCAAAACAACAGGCTTGTCATTTTGTCTGGATTTTTGGCTCAATAGGGACTCTAAACTCGCAGGTATATGATCTCTAGAGCAGAAATGGGGATTTTTTCCTTAATTTGTCCCCATTCAACTGGAAAATGTTTGTCTTGCAATCTGATCCATCATTTGTGTTTCAGCATATAAAAACATAATTTATTAAAGGAGTGGTTACTTAACTAACACACTTTACACCGATTGTATTCATTCATTCATTCATTCATTCATTCATTCATTTATTCATTCATTTAATGGAACTAACTGGATTTAAACTGGGTAAACATCCTGTAAATTCTAGCTAACTGGTTTTTGGACCTTTTTAAAAGTTTTGGGAATTTAAGTGATGTAGAAAGGATCTGGATCTGGGTGCATCATAGTAGTTCCCTGGGGGATTATAAGGTCTAGTTTAATATTCAACTTGTTACTAAAGGAGATTTGGTGACATGACAACTGAGACCCCTTCTTGTCCTCGTGTTTGCTCTCTCTGCAGGTGAACTGAGGAAGCTGGAGGGCCTGAAGACAATTGCAGTAACAACCAATGGCATGAACTTGGCCAAGCTTCTGCCAAAGCTGAAAGAAGCTGGTCTGGACCTGATTAACATCAGCCTGGACTCACTGGTTCCCACCAAATTTGAGTTCATTGTCAGGCGGAAAGGTATGAAACAATATATGACGTTTAATGGGGTCTGCAAGACGAACACGATGGTTAAATGGTGAAGTTGTGATGGAGAAGACATGAAAACACAAATTTGCCCCAACTGCTGAAATCGCTGCTGTTTTCCGTTGTGTTGCTGTGGGCCGTTCCCACCGGGTTAGAGAGGCAGGCTGTAAGTACCCAACATGCGTTGGCTGGAGGTGACAGCAGGGCAGAGCTCTGGGTTCTTGGCTTGTGGACGGCAGGCACAGATGGACTGACTGAGATGAGGAAATGAAGACGAGGGGGAAAGACTGGCTCACGGAGGCGGCAACATTTCTGTCTCAGATAATAGATTATACATTAGTAACCTGATAGAAACCCAGGCCTTCAACATGCTGAGTGGTAGATTTAATTGCCATTATAAAAAGTTTGAGATTAAATGTAAGCCTCAGCTCCTGCAGACAAGATTACCTGCCTGGATTTGTGGTTTTCGTGTAGATGAAAACAAACAACTAGCTTCACCTTGAGTAAGTAAAAACTCTTCCTGCTGCAGAGGGGTGAGATAGAAATGTTTACGTCTCAGTGGTTTATGGGAAATGGTGCACATGAACACAGAAAGCAGAACTTTCGAAGGGAGGGTTTGTAGATATGAATCACTGACCCATGATCTCTGTTTGTCATACTTTATGACATTTGTACCTTTGCTGGCTTAATAATGCAGAATGTAGTGACACATTTCTCGATGCTGATGACTGATACACGTGGAATCTTTTTCATTTTTTATCATCTCTCTCCTGTTTTTTCCCAGGGTTTCATAAAGTAATGGAGGGCATTGACAAGGCGGTTGAACTGGGCTACGATCCTGTCAAGGTCTGTTCATCTTTCACAGAGACATTTTCCCCATCATTTAGTCTTCAGCTCCAACAGTATCATTCATTATTTTACTTTAACACATTTTAAACCTCTTTAAGTTGTGTTTTTCAGACATCTTCTCTATCTAGTATTTAATTATCCTCTTCAGTGGACATGCCCTTTAAATTTGTCACCATATCCATACCCCTCAAAACACAAGTACGACTAAGACTTCTTCTTTTCACCTGCAGATGTCCTGCTTTGCACTGACCCTGCTAGACTTCTGGTGTTTGCCATAAAGCAGCACATGTTGCAGGATGCTGTGAAAACTGTAGCAGGGCTTGATTATTAAATGTACTTGGGATCAGCATACTCCAAATAGCTCAAAATATGACTTTATTTAGGTGAAATTGATCAGAAAATGTTGTTTACATGGCAGATTAAGGCCTTGTTTAGATTAATATAACCTGATTGGACCAGAAACTGCAATTCAATTCAAAATGTATTTATGTAGCACATTTTAAAACAGCGCCGGCTGACCAAAGTGCTTTACAGAAACAACTGCATCACAGATATAAAATCAAGAATAAAATTGCAAAAAAAAACTATTTAAAAAAACAAAATGTACAGATAGTATTAAGATTTTTTTAAAAAGTATGGATACAATACCAATAAAAGTATCAAGCCATGCTATACTCCATAATTTAACTAGTGCCAGGGAGAAAATAATTTATGTGTTTTAAGCCTAGACTTAAATTGACCTATGGACTGAGAGAAGCTAATAGACAGAGGAAGACCGGTCCACAGTCTGGGTGCTGCTACAGAAAAGGCATCTATCCTCTCTGGTCTTTAGCCGGGCTTTAGGGACCATCAAAAGGAGCTGGTTGGCTGACCTCAGAGCTCTGGATGGGGTGTAGGGCTGCAGCAGTCCACTTAAATAAGATTAGCCCAAGGAGTTTGAACACTTAA
The DNA here is from genome assembly GCA_037177055.1 of Atherinosoma microstoma. Taxonomy (NCBI): domain Eukaryota; kingdom Metazoa; phylum Chordata; class Actinopteri; order Atheriniformes; family Atherinidae; genus Atherinosoma; species Atherinosoma microstoma. Next base: position 2,528,019 of record JBBBVU010000021.1, on the reverse strand, counting down.
AAGAAATCAAAATGAATTTAAATTTCATCCGAAAGGCAACAGGGAGTCAATGAAGGGTGCGCAAAACAGGGGTGATGGATTCTCGTCTTTTGCAAGTATAATACATGTAAACACAGTATTTATTTATTCATTTTAAACCTTGTCCTGTCCAGCATCACAGCAAGCTGAATGATGGTTTGGCTGTTGTGTTGTGCTTTACCAAGCGGGAGCATGGTGGATATAAAGGGAATAAAGCTTTGTGGCTGCAAGGCTCCCTTTGATATTTAAGTATTTTTTCTTTATTTTTTAATTTGGTTATCACTGAATTACATATTATTGTTGGACTTTGACGTGGGAAACTAAAGAAGAGGGAAAGGGGGAAAAAAACAACAACAACTGTACAAACAATGCCAAAATAAGAAAGCCAGACGACACCTGGAAAGAAAACTGGACAGGAAACATCTTCTAGCCTCTGAAAGAAAACAAAGCAGAGAATCATCGGGAGCACCTAGAAGAAGTCAAGTTTGTTTGATAAATGTTTTCCAAAATCTCAGTTTTAGTAACAGAACGACTGGTAACTACAAATAACGAGAAGCACAATGAAGCATTGAGTCCAGTGAACATGGGATTGAAGAAATGTCCCCTAGAGCTCCTGCAAAGGTTTTTATTTTAAAAAGAGTTACCAGTTTTTTCTACTGCTGTATCACAGAAGTTCTGATTGCAAACAAAAGTTGAATCAGTTTTTGTTCTGGGAAAGAGAAAAAAATCCTTCTGATGCTGGATGACGGCACATTTACTGATCAGTTTGATGATTTCTGCCTCTTCCCCCTTTGTTCTGAGCCCAGGAGGCTTCAGGCCTGTCTGAAAAGGAACATCTGCACTCCTGTCTTTGTGTCTTGTGATGTGTTAACAAAAAGTAGACAAGATTCATACACGCTGCTCTTGAACGGACCTCATTCCCAGTTGTCAACTTAAGTGACATTCACTGATTAAACTGTCAGGTGCATTAAAAAAAAGTCCCCTAAGAGCTGTTATTACAGCATTATGATGTTAAATACCAACTCCATCCGTCTCCAGTAAATCATTTTACTGATGCAGATTCCTGCAGGTTGCTGAAATGTCCTCCCCCTTTTGTGGCCTTATGTTTGACATCTCAACATTCACACAACAGCCTTGAGAGGAGAATGATTGTGCAGCTATGTAATCAGTGGCCTATTGTTGTCTGTTCCCTTTTTCAGATTAACTGTGTCGTCATGCGAGGCCTCAACGAGGATGAACTGTTGGATTTTGTAGCGCTGACAGAGAAGAAGCCTCTGGAAGTTCGCTTCATTGAATACATGCCCTTCGATGGTGAGTGAGGCATGCTAAAGGTTAGAGCATCTACTAAACTAACACAAGTAAAATGTGTTTCAGTGGGTGAGTTTTTTTTTTGTAGAAAGTCCCTGTTTGTCCATGTGCTCTAAACACCTCCCTCATTACTTTTTCTCCCCTCTGCAGGCAACAAGTGGAACTTTAAGAAGATGGTGAGTTACCAGGAGATGCTGGACCGGATCAGACAGCAGTGGCCCGGCTTGGAAAAGCTTCAAACTGGACTCACGGACACTGCCAAGGTCAGGCTCTCCAACTCGGCAGCATTCATTGGCTACAGGATTACTTATGTGCAGGGGTCCACTAATTCTGCTTGTATGATGTTTAATGCTGCCAAGTCTAATGGGACCCCCTCCAACCACTGAAACTGGGCTAAATAAGTAGACAGGGACATATTAGATAAGTTGCAAACATGAGCTGGGAATTTGGATGAGACCAGTGTTGGACTGTCTTCATCTTTCACTGGAATATGTAACGGATGTTGCTCCCGGTCCTCAATTAACCCTTCGTAGGACTGTCTAGATACAAGGGAACATGCTCAGAGTTCCCTTTGATTCAGGAGTATTGGTGTGTTTCAGGATGGATGGAAGGACAGATGGATGTAAGGACAGATGGATGTGGATTAATCCCATGAGGGAAATTTCTTTGCCACAGCAGCCATCAACACAAATAAAAGAAAAAATTTAAAATATAAGAAAAAAAAACACAAATATACAGAATATATTAAAAAAAAAAAGTAAATGAATTGATAGCAAAATATACATCAAGACTGTAAAAATTATGATAAGGATGCCGTAAGGAATATATTATGATGTTTTTTTATAAGGACATCCACAGTTTAAGGGGGCAGTGCAGAGATGGAAGACTTTTCTGGAGTTCTAGTGAATGACAGGAAGGATGGTTTTAAACCTTTGCTTACGTAAACCAGAGCTGCAGCAGTCCCCAGTGAACTGTGGGTGTGAATAATTGTCCAGGATGGTCGGAGACTTCCTGTCTCTGACTGTCTCCAGTGTCTCCAGGTTCTGTCCAACGATCCTCCCAGCCTTATGAATCAGTTTAATGATTCTGCTGGCCTCCCTGAGACTGATGCTGCTCCCCCTCCACACCACAGCACCCCTCCTAAAGTCAATCTCCATCTCCTTCTTCCTGGTCACATATAGAAGAAGCTGGTTCCTGCTGCTCCAGTCCACATAGTTGTCCACCAGCTCGATGTATTCCCCCTCCTGTCCATCTCTGATACATCCAAGTCTTATTCATACAAGAAAAACACGACTTGTGTGAAGAGTGCAGTAACTGTTAGTTTTAGATTACACTCAGTAGTTTGTGGATCAAATACCAGTGTGAGCGCACTCTGGACAGATGTTGGGCACATTCAGAGGTGGTCCAGACCAGGACACATTTATCCACACTTGTTCAGCAGTCTAAACAGAACTGGTCCTGAATGCATCCTGGGGACACAATCTGGCACCACCCGCCGGCCTGATCTGACTCCACCCAAACATCCTGAGTTACCAATGAATTGTTTCCTGATCTCTACGTTTCTAGGGAAAATTTTATAGATAAGATTATGAAAAAAAAAGTAAATAAGTCATGGCTGCTTTTTAATTGGAAATAGAACAACAATAATCTGTGGGGATATAATCAAAAAACAGTTTTTGGACTAAAAGTTTGACTGATCCAGATTGTTGTTGTCATCATATCATAAAATGCTTTGCATCACTTCAATAAAAATAATTGCAGCTTTTCAATGATGCATTGCTTTCATACCAGATGCAGATGTTTGGAGACACTGAGCTCTAAAAGATCAGACTATTTATTCTAAGATCCAAACATGCATACTTGGAGAAGACTTGTGTTGTGAGCAGACCACTCAGGTGGTCAGACCCAGTCTGAGCAGCTCAGTCTTATAGGAACCAAATGAAGCTCTTTGTTGCTGAATGACTTTTTACTGAAAACTTTCTCACTGTCGTGTAACAGATGTTTAAAGTGCCGGGGTTCAAAGGTCAGGTGGGCTTCATCACCTCCATGTCTGATCATTTCTGTGGCTCCTGCAACCGTTTACGCATCACAGCAGATGGAAACCTCAAGGTAAAGATTAAAAGAGCCTCTAATTCTTCTTCTAAGTGTTGCTTCTTTCTTTGACTTTTTTTTATCCGTCCTGTCTCAGGTGTGTTTGTTCGGGAACTCTGAAGTCTCCCTCAGAGATGTTCTGCGCTCTGGAGCATCTGATGAAGAGCTGCTGGAAATAATCGGAGCTGCCGTGGGCAGGAAGAAGAAGCAACATGCAGGTAATGATGTCTATGGTATACTGTATGTGTTATGCTAACAGACTGCCGTAAAAGTGAAGCTTCACTTGAACATAATGAGTTAATTTTTCTCTGCTCAGGCATGTTCAGCATCTCCCAGATGAAGAACAGACCTATGATCCTCATTGGTGGGTGACTCGGCTGTACGTACAAACCGCTCACAATTGATTCGTCGGTCATTTTTGTGAATACGAATGTCTACTGTTCTGGTTTAACGGCGAACATGATAAATTCTTCATCTTCTTCTGTCCAACAGGCACATCCCAAATGTCTTTGCCAAAGCAGCGCAGCAGGCAGAAGGCTTCTTCGTCCGATGTTCTCCAGCTTAAACACCATCCCTTCCTTTCTCCATCTGCAGCTCTTCATGTGTGGAGAGTCCTGAACGGAGACGGGTTTCTGTGCCTTCCAGACTGCACTGCTTCCACACAGGCAGCTCTCAGCTGCTGCTCTAATACCTCGAGGAGCGGGGGTTCTCATGTTAACATGCGTATAAACACAGAAACACTAACTAACCGCTTCCACATCTCCCCTCTCTCCTCGGAGTTTGGTCGGATTTCATCCAGTTTTCACACTAAGACTGCGAGAGTCAAGACATGCACAAATCACATGAGCTACGTTAATGAAGAATGTCTCAGGTACGCACACGCCGGGGGTCCTAACGGTCTGAAGAGCCGCCTGAGGACCTCAGGACCTCCTGCTTTTTGCACACTACCAGTAAATGCCAAAATAAATGGGACACCCTGCAGCGTGCGACTGCTGCACCGCCGAAGCTCCAACGAACAGACTCCGTCAGCCACAAAAGTCTCCACCACTCACCCCGACCCCGAAGCCCAGCTGACGCACACAGACGCCCAGGGCCGAGCCGCTATGGTGGACGTCGGGGGGAAAGCCCCCACAAGTCGAACAGCCACGGCCTGCGCCACCGTCCTCTTGGGCCCCGTCGCTTTCCGGCTCCTCCGGGACAACCAGCTGGCGAAAGGCGACGCTCTGGCTGTGGCGCAGCTCGCCGGCATCATGGCTGCGAAGCAGACGTCAGCGCTCATCCCGCTCTGCCACCCGCTGCCTTTAGACCACGCCTCCGTCACCTTTCACCTGGACCAGCCGCACAGCGCCGCCGTCGTCACAGCAACCTGCCGCACCACAGGCAGGACGGGGGTGGAGATGGAGGCTTTGACGGCGGTTTCCGTGGCGGCGCTCACCGTCTATGACATGTGTAAGGCTGTGAGCCATGACATCATCATCACGGATGTAAAACTGGTCAGCAAGACGGGCGGGAAGAAGGACTTCCATCGTCATCCACACCAGGAAAACTGACAGCGACTGAAATATGAGCAACATGATGAAATTATTCTCTTTGTGTCATAAAAGAAGTTTTTTAAGGTGTTACTGAATTTAATCTCATCCTGTCAGATTCTGTTATATTTATCTATCAGCTGATATTTCATCACCAGCTTAACTTTATCAATAACTTAAATGATTTGATATATATATATCATTAATTGAGCTCTTATGCCCAGTGTCATCCAGGAGCATCTTTCTTGGTGTTTTGGCCTCTAGAGGGCGCACACGTGTTACACTGATAAAACTCTGGAAGTCTTAATGAAGAACAAACTGATGCTGTTTACAGATTAAATGTCTTTAA
>JBBBVU010000021.1:2465516-2504364 GCA_037177055.1 Atherinosoma microstoma | reverse complement strand
ATTCGTGCGCTATTTCCCTGCGTCTTCCTGCATCTGCTGCTGCTTCAGTCCCCGGCCGTATATGGCATTTTCTCCCTCTACGGTCTTCCACTAGAACAAAATCTTCTCTACTGGTGAACTCCATGTACTTTCTCACTGATAGGTCCATATACGGCCTCTGTCTGCTCTCTCATGCTGGTAATTCTTCCACAAGTGCTTTACAAATAAAAAAATTGTTATTTTTATCAAACTGTAGTGAAATTAGTTTTTTCATTTATTATAAGCTGTATATTTTCTATAAACTCTCTAAATTGCCATATGAAGGACAAATATAAGGGAAAAGCATTGAAGACCAAAACGTTATAATATAAGACATTTTTACTAATGAGAACCAATGAAAGTGAAAACAACGCAGTATAATAATACATTTACTTCTATTATGAGAAGACAGAAGAAGGAGCACTATAATAAATTATTAGAGGATAGTAAAAAAAAAATCACAAAAAACAACTGGATCTTTTTATTGAGAAGTATGAATTACTCACTGAGCACCAGTCAGGTTTACAGGAAACAGAATGATTACACCTAGTTATGGAGGTGGTGGAAGAAATAATGTAGGCAATTCAAAATGATGAGTATTCTGTTGGAAATTATATTTGTTTGCAAAAGATGTTTGATACTATTGATCCCAGTATATTATTGAGAAAAATCAAGAAGTATGGATTAAGAGGTGGAAAATAGAAGGTAATGTGTAGAAATTAATAATACAACTTCACAATTTAGAAAGGTCCCCTGTGGTGTACCCCAAGGATCTGTAATTGGTCCAAAACTTTTTTTTTGCTTTATATTAATGATATTTGTAACAAATCTGCTGAACTTTTTTTTTTCAGATGATATAAACATGTTCTGGTAACAATTTATGGGAACTTTTGTCTTCTATTGAAAGAGAGAAGTCCTCAAAACCTGGTTTCATGTTAATACACCATCACTAATTGTAAAAAAAAATAATAATAAAAAAAAAAAAAAAAATAATAATAATAATAATAACTTTTTGGAAATTGAAAACAAATTGACAAGGAGATCATATTAAAAATGAGGAAATTGAAAGAGTAACCAGGATCATTTTTTGGGGTGTAGTTATTGATTTTAAATTAACATGGAAATCACATGTTAATTATCTTAAATAAAAGATTTCTAACACAATTGTAATGTACAAATCATGGAATGTATTTTATTATAAGGCTTTACATATTATTTACTGTTCACTCATACTTCCTTACATATCACACTGTGTGGAAGGCTGGGGATTGATGAATAAAACAACAATTAATGCAACAGTCCTACAAAAACGAGCCATACGAATTATCAATAAGGGGAATTATTATACACATATTCACCCGCTGTTTATACAATCACATGTTAACAAATTCAATGATTTGGAATATTTCTAGATAATGCAAATAATGTATAGAGCTAAATCAAAAACAGTCCATCCAACAAATTATTTTTTTTATCTCAAGAGCCAAACTATGATTTTAGAGTTTTTTTTATATTTACTGTAAGGCGAAAAAAGAAATTCAAAGGAGATGTGTATCTGTTGTTGGGGTTTCATTCATATTTTTAATATAAATTAAAGAACTTGTGGTAATTTTGGTTTTTTTCAGGGCTGCAAGTTTCCATTATTTGTGAAGGATTTTGTGTTATTTATCTTATGATAGTGCTTGATTAATCTTCCACTTTGACTCTGTTAATTATTAGTTGCTTTTCTGATGTTTTTTCCCTTCCCTCTTTATTTTTTCTTTTATTATAAAAACATATATTTTGATGGAGCTTAATTTGTTAATTTGTTCAATTGTGCTTCAGCCTGTGCCTTATAGGCCTTATTCATGTTTGTACTACACACATTTGTTGTCTGTTGTATGACTGAATAAACTTAAAACTAAACATCGCTGCTGATGCACCATGAAGACATTATCGGAGGAAGAGAGGGAAAGAAGGAGGGAAAGAGACATCAGGGTGAAGATAAGACTTTTTGCAGGCTGGAGTGGGGGAGACGCTGCACATACCATCACGTTTCCTCCCCCAAAAGCTCTTATCGTATCGGTGCAGCTGTCTGAATGGTACTGGCAAAGACAACTTGGCAAGTGTTCATGGGCGCAGTCCAGCAGTGTTGCGCACGTTCCTGCTTCTCATGAACTATTTCAGAGTTCAGTTCCCAGAGGTCAAAATGAGTTCGCGCTCATACTTCACCATTTCAGGTTTGAACAATAGGTCACAGTTCACTTCTTTTAATGTTTTCTGTTAGAAGTGAGAGCAAAAAAACTTGAGAGAGAATATGATGCACAAATGAAAGAGTTTTCTGCCACTGAAATCACACAAAACCATAGATTTTATCACACAAAATGAAGTCCATGCATGTGGAACAGACGTGAGGAAAAAACCTACAAAAAATAATCAATTTTCAGTGGAACGGGAAGGCTACTAATGGATATCTTAAACAGCTATTTTCAGCTCTCCTCTGAATTTAAAGCAATAAAAAAACTGCAAATGTGTAAATATTATGAGATATCTTCTTGTCCCACTGAACAGACGCTTCAGCTCCGCAAGTCTTCACATTAGAAGTTGATGAAGCTGAAATTCTGACTTGTTTTTAAGCGCATGCGGATATAATTTTCAAAGAAATGTTTGATTTAATTTTAAGACATTACGAAATATTCCCGTAAATAATCACAAGCAGACGAGGTGTCTGGTGTGCACGTTAACTGCTTCTGCAACGTGTTTAAAAAAAATTATAACCAAAAAAACAACCTGTTCCAGAGTAGGCTTCTTGTAGCTGCGCTGCTCATCCCATAAACGCATTGTCCTGAAAAAATTGTGGCACCGTTTAAAAGGGAAATAAAGACACTTTTCAATAGTAGTTATATAAATCTAATACATCAAATGTATCCCATCAATCTTAGTGCAGGCTACAGGATCTCTTGCATTAATCCACGTTAGAAATACAATGCAAGATTTTTTTCAAAATGATTTAAAAAAACTGTAGTTAAATATTTGACACTTTAAAGTTTAGAAAAGTATTGAAATCCATAATTTTTCAAAGAAATGCTACATAATGAATAACTAACTTAACCAATTAATGAACAAATATTCCTATTATAGATTACATGTTTGTCTGTATTGTTTTGTTTTGTTTAACACAAATCTGTCACTGGATCTGCAACCAGCCTGAAGAAGCTGTTCTGGTGGCGTGAGATTTGGGTCTTGATGGACCGCAGCCTCCGGCCAGAAGGGGGCAACTCCGGTCCTCGAGGGCCGGAATCCTGCAGGTGTTTCCCTGCTGCAACGCACCTGATTCAGAGTCAGACTTAATTAGCAGACTTATTACCTATTGATCAATCTTTCCTGCTCGCCTCAGTGTGCAGGAGGCTACAAGTCCTGAAGGACAGCCTGCAGACCAAATGAATAGAATGGCTGCTACTTTAACAATCTTGGTTTATTCTGCATAAAATGCTCACTTCCCGCACTTGTCTCCATGTAACCACAGGGTGGGGAATATCAGGTCGAGGTTGCAAAAGTATTCATAGCCCTGAAACGTTACATCGTGATAAGGGCCTACCCTATTTTAACGCATTAAAAACTGAAAAGTATTCAGCCCCCCTCTGAGTGAATACTTTGTGGACGCACCTTTTACTGTTACCAGCCAAACTGCGTGTTTATGGGATGTCTCTTACCTGATATTTCCTGTTTGATTTACCCTGAAGTGGGGTAACATTCTGTTCCCCCTCTGAGTGAATACTTTGTGGAATCACCTTTTACTGTTATTACCGGCCAAACTGCGTGTTTATGTCTCTTTGCTGCTATTTCCTGTTTGATTTACCCTGAAGTGGGGGAACATCCTGTCTCAGGGTGTGGCTGTAAGCATGATCTGGCTTATCATGAGTACAAAATGCAGCTCAAACAGTGAACTCATGTTTTACTTTATAATATAGATTTTGGAAATAGGCTGAAACCGTGATGCTGCAAATGATTCTCAGTCTGCAGGACTTGGTGATATTTTATATAAAGTTATGAAGGGTGACATGAAAGCCGCCTTTCACTCCAACACCTACATACTTATATAAACAGAAATATTGGCCTTTTCATTTTTTTCAGATTTTTTTTCGTCACAACACTTCACAAGCATAAAGTGAAGGTTAAATTCCTGCTCAGAGCTGCTATCTCCCATAAACGAAACAAACTATCAGTGAAGATAAATGTGGAAAATTACAACCATGTAAAAAGCAGCTTGCTGTATAAGGAAGTTGCATGAAGCGCGTGCATGAGGGGATGGGCTCTCTATGCTAATGAGACCATGCTGACGGAGTCTCATACGCACCTCCTAACTGTTTTCGCTTTAGAGGGACGGCTTTGACAAAAGTTTCTCTCTACCCTTTCTTCCAGTAACAGAGGGACACTTCCTGCAGTTTGTCCAGAAGTTTGAACTTCCCTCTTCATTTCAACTGTTTTTGGTCCAAAACACATCCAAGTGAGTAGCTGCTTTATTTACACATTAATATTAAGGCTAACCAGAGTAAAAACCTATTAATATGCAAGATATCCCAATGTGATCTTCTAAATCTGTCAAAGTGAGACGCTTTAAATGATGCCATCTAATACAAGCGTAAATGGATTTTAATTGATCTTCTGTCCACAGCTCAGCATGGATTGTCTCAGTCCAGAAGAAACTGAACAACTGAAAGAACTGATGAACGATGACACCTCAGCAGCCGCTGAAAAGATCAAACAATTTCTAGAAAGGCAAAATAATATTCCACTAAACATCGCCATCACGGGGGAATCTGGCTCCGGTAAATCCAGCTTTGTTAACGCTTTCAGAGGCATGACGAATAAAGAGGAGGGCGCAGCGCCAACTGGTTGTGTGGAGACCACCACAGAGGCCGTGGAGTACCAGCATCCTAAATATCCCACCGTGAGATTATGGGATCTTCCAGGTGTTGGAACCATGAAGTTTCCGGCGGACCAGTACCTGAACCATGTCGGGTTTGAGAAGTTTGACTTCTTCATCGTCATCTCAGACACTCGCTTCAGAGAAAACGATGTGAAACTTGCTCAGGCCATTAAAAGGATGAAGAAGAAGTTTTACTTTGTTCGCTCCAAGATCGACAACGATTTACGGGCGGAGGAGAGAAGTCAGAGGGATTTCAATGCAGAGGAGACTCTCAAACAAATCAGAAACTACTGCGTTCAAGGTTGGTGTTTTATTTCTCATTTCCTGGATTGAAAGAGTTTAGTTTTTATTTTTACTCTTTGCAAACAGCATCAAGCTCAAATACAGTCTCAGAAAATATCATGAGATCTAAAGGTATAACTAGGCTACATCTGTTTGGACAGACATAATGAGAACAACAAAAATAGCCCATAAGAGTTTAATTTAAGATTATATTCCAGCAAGTTTTTACAACAACGGTTATGATGTTTTCTTTTCCGTCTGTCTTAGTCACATCATACACACCAGTTAGTAAAATGAACAAGAAATAAAAAATAAAAAAAACAAGGTGGTAAATGACTTTTTATTTTTTTTCCCGCGAATGTGTGTTAGCTGAATATTATGTAAGTCTACAATAGTCTGAATTTGAAAAATAGGCTACATGTTAATTGACTTTTTTTTGTATTTAAATTTAATTTACATCTAATAATTTAGCTACTTTAATCAGATGAAACCAGCTTATTTAGATTAAATGAAAGATGCTTTATTGTGGGACATTTTTGAAATGATTTATATTTGATAATTAATTCTTCTTTAAAAAAGATGATTTAGAATTCCATTTTTTTTTTCATGATCCTTTTGCAGAAGCAGCTTCGATGTTTAGAACATCATTTATTCATAATGTGTTCTGTTTCCAACGCAGGTCTTGAGAAAAAAGGATTTGTGTCTCCTCAGGTCTTCCTCATGTCCAACTTTGAGCTTCACCTTTATGATTTCTCTCTCTTACATGAGACCTTAGAGAAAGAGCTTCCTGAACACAAGAAGCGTGTTCTGCTGCTGGCCATGCCCAACATCAACCTGGAGATCATCAACAAGAAGAAGGAGATTTTTCAGGCCAACATAAAATGGTATGCTACTGCATCTGCAGCTGGAGCAGCTGTACCAGTTCCAGGCCTTTCTGTTGCTGTTGACCTCGCCTTGATGGCGTCCGCTGTCACACAGTATGTAGTAGGATTTGGTCTGGACACGTCGTCTCTTAAGAGACTTGCAAGGAGCAGTGGTGTTTCATATGATGACCTCAAGGCTGTCATCAAATCAGAACTGGCTGCAACAGAAATAACCACAGATCTCGTCCTGAGGTTATTGACCCAAGTTGCAAGCACAACTGCTTTAATAGCAGCAGAGGAAGGTTCCAGATTTATACCAATCATAGGAATTCCCATAGCCATGAGCCTCTCCTTCCTGGTAACTCTGAGAGCTCTGAATTTCTTCCTTGACACACTTGCAAATGAAGCACAGAAGGTGTTTGTCAGAGCTCTGGGGTTGAGCAACAAAACGTAATTGTCTTTTAAGAAAAGCAGTGTGACCGATATGTTTATCCAGTTGAAGAGTTTACCGGTCACTGTGCCTGTTTTGCCTCAAGACAGGCTTTATTTACCCTTATCAGCATGAATGTAACTCTTGTACCACACAAATGTGCCTTTTCATTAACTAAACCTTTAAAGAAATATAGCTAATATTTGGATATAGAGGTGTGCATTGTGGAAGAGCTTATAAATATATATTTATATATATTATTTTATGTTAAACCATAAGTAATGGTCAATAAAATGTTAGAAACATCTCTCACTGTTTAAAGTATATTTTATTTCATCAGTTATTGGCTCCTGAAGATCATTAGTAATGAGTCTTTACCGCCCTCTGGTGGTCATGTTTTTGAACTGCATATATACGTAGATTCTATTTTTTTATTCATTTTGTCTTGTCTGGTTTGCGGCTGCAAGCAATCTGGAGGCGCTTTCACTGACATCTAGTGGTAGTTGTGTAGAAGTGCAGTCAAACAAAAGCTATCACTATACCATGTAGAATATAAACTGTTCAATAAGTCATGTTGGAGATGATCTGACCTTTGTGACATGGTGCCTTATCCTGCTAGAAGAAGCCATCAGAAGATGCTCCACTGTGCTCATAAAGGGCTGGACATGGTCAGCAACAATACTCAAGTAGGCTGTGCTGGTTAAACCATCACCAGCAGTAGCCTGAAGCGTCCATCCAAGGGAGGATGGATCCATGCTTTCCACTAAATTCTGACCAGACCATCTGAATGTGGAGCTGAAACGGAGACTGTTTTGCATTTTAAGGTAGCGTTCTGCATATCTTATCTCGCAAGTGATTATTTGAATTACTGTTGCCTCTTAATCATTTCCAACTATGAAGCATCTTTTTTCTTGTTAAATTTATTCTAAAAGTTTGTTTTTAATACTTCTTAATCTTCTGCACCCCATTCTAATGCTTGTGATATTTTATGTAAAGCACCTTGAATTGTCTTATTAAATGTGCTATACAAATAAACTTGCCTTGCCTGCTCATTTTCCTCAAACCTCTGACATTTTTTTAAAGACAACTGTCGCTCACTGGATGTTTTCTCTTATTCGGCCCATTCTCTGTAAACACTTGAGATGGTTTTGTGTGAAAATCCCAGTAGAAGAGCAGTTACTGAAATACTCAGATTAACAACCACGGAAGACATGCTGAAGTGTTCTTGGGCAGGACACTGAACCCCAATTTGGCTTCCAACATCCATCCAATGTGCTAGATCAGTGGTTCTCAAGCTTTTTGAGCCATAACCCTCAAGATAACAGTTTTTATTTATCTATTTTAAATTATATTTCTGGATTAAAAGATTAATTTTAAAAGCTGCTACAAATCCAAAAGTTATTTGATAAATCTAAGCTATATATTTTAAGAATTCTCTCACAACCCCCAGTTTGAAAACCACTGTGCTAAGTGAGCCGTGTGTGATAGGGGGAATATGACACGTTAAAGTGCTTTAAGTTGTCAGAGGATTCAAACTGCAGCAAGATGGAAGACTCAACAACATCCCAAAGGTCTGAAGTTTGAAAGCTGCAACAGTGAAATGCAATTAAATTCCATTCACCTCTCAGTCGCATATTTGTTCCAACATATGACACAGATCCAGAGAAAACAGCTGTGAGGGACAAAAGTTTATTGTAACCCTACAAAAGACACAGGGTGAGAAAACATACAAAACAATAAAATCATAGAAACGAAAAAAAAAAAGATTCATTCTTATACGAGTCTCAGAACTATCCATCATACACGGACCACAGTTTAATTATTCATATTTTTAATATGACATTTTGTTGTAATGCTGTGTGTACATACAAAATATAGCAAACTAAATAAGGCAAATAAATAGAGGTACAATTTACAGGAAAATGGAACATTCCTCAATGTTTTCATCTTTTTTTTTTTTAATGTCATCTCAAACATCAACAATGGTGTACAAAATGCTTCTTTTTTTTTCCAACTGTACATCTTTCAGTGGAGGATATATTTTTTCCAACCATAAAAATACTGACTCCTCACAATTATACAACCTCAAAAAAATGGGTGCAACTTCTCTCAGGCAGAACAAACTGTGGTGAAACAGGTGCGTTTCATATTTGCAAGCAATGTTTTTTTTAATGTATCGACACACGACACGTTGTGCACCCTTCTGTCGGCATGCAGAACGACGCCATGTGCGTGGAATAACAGAAATGTGGTGACAGAAAATACCCCCCTTCCCCTTTTTTTCTTTCTTTCTTTCTTTTTTTTTAAAGTTTAAAACCCAAACCTCCTGCTCGGTAGGAGTGTCGCCTCTTAATTTCTACATCCCCACCTCTGCCACTCATTGTTAATGTTTTTCCAGCGGTCCAGCCGGATGCCTCAACCTCACTTGTCCTTTTCCTCTCAGTCCTCTACACACCATGTTATTTTTGCACCACACTTTCGTTGCACCCTTCTCGTCTCTAGAGGGACCCAAAGCCCTTAGAACCCGGCGCTGCAAATGGAAATGTCCCATCGTAAAAGTGCATTGAACAAGCTTCTAATTTCTTTCCTCTGGATTCCGTCTTTACACTCCAAAACAGCCAGTCAATGGCCAAAGAAACATCCAAACATGTAACAACACAAACATGTATTAATACTGACAATGTTGCAATACCCCTCTGTAAATAGTCCGCACTACAATATGGGTTAAAGCTCTGAATCAAAAGTTTAAAAGGGTCAGCTGAAGTCTGGTATACTATCTCTGATTAACTGGAAAGATGAAGGAGCAGAGGTTAGAAAAGCTCAATATACACGAGATGCTGGTTTAAGATGAGGTGACGATCATTTTCTCGTGTGAAATTTAAAAAAAAAAGTGTCTGAATTAATTTGGTTTACAGGCTAATCTCTTCAAAGTCGTGCTCAAAAATATTCTCACTGCAATGACAATTCCTCACGTCAGCGTCTCTCTGCTGGAATCTGAAGGAAAATTGAAGGAATCCCCCCTGATGGGATGAAGCGTTGCAGTGATAAATTAAAGCTGCGAGGCTCATTAACCTCCCTGATGGCACGCCGGCCGCAGAGAAGTACAACTACTGGAGTTATTGTCGAGTCTGGGTCAGGTGTCGCACAAACATGTGGACCTTAAAGCGAAGTGGATCATCTTGGGCCACAAGATGGCGCCAGTCAGTCTAATCCCAAATGCCATTTCACCAGCAAACACCGTTTTCTGTAAAGCCACACGCACTGAAGCACAGTGGGAGGAATGGATGGTGTGAAAACAGGATCAGAGGCACTTAAAGGTGAACATTTAAAGATTATTAGTAGAAAAAAGCTGTCAGAATGAGGGACAAATCAGGATACTCCTAGTAGTATTATTATCATACAGTAGTGTAGGGTGCATGTACGTGTCTGTTGTTATGTAAAAGTATGTACAACAAGTGCTCATCGAGCCAAACGGAGGGAATATTTCTCATTTAATGTGAGGAATGGAGGCAACGAACTGCAAACTATAGGACTCTGTGCTTATTTTAACGGTTTCTATGGAAACAACCACTTCATTCCTCATAAACTTAACCAGGATCTATCGTGCAAAGTCGTCGGCCTGTTTGGTCAAATTCAAATGAGTATATGGGCCAGATCCCAAGATTTTTTCAGTCTAATACTTCTTTTGCGAATCTGAACACCTCTTCAAGCAGAATGTGGACAGAGTGACTAAAAGGGCTTATCTAAGCACTAACAGGATAAAACCAGCCTGCTTACATAAAGCTGTATGTTCACATGTGGAAAACTGAATCAAAATGAATCAAAACGGGGAGTCGCGCCTTCACACCGGGGAGTAAAGCGCTCTCTATGAGCACCTCCTGCAGCAAGCTACTGTATCTTAACTAAATGGATCTAAAACCAAACAATATGCAGCAACCCTGCTGCTGAGCTTTTGGAAATGCATATATAAACTTTTAAAAAATAGACTCTACATCAACATCCTTTAAGGAAAATGAGGCTGGCGTCAGTGTGTGGCTCTGATAAAATAAACAAAAGCTGCAAAAACAGATGGTAGCTCGGATTCTTTTCTGCAAGTTTAAACCACAATGACTTCAACGGAGAAGAAATTTAAGTGCCTTGTTGTATCCTGATGTTACAACAATAAATAGACCCATCACACGGTGCGGTTTGCTGATAGCAACTGAAATTGTAGCTAAAAAGAGATGCTTTGAAACTAGATACGGCACATGATTCTCTCAAGTTAAAAGTGATGGAAAAATAGAAAAAGACCTTCAGAAACTGATGGCAGGTCATTGTAAACTAACTGTAGATAGTTTCTTTAAGTATAAATCATTCCTTCATTAGAGCAGGCTTGAGTTGGCATGTGTTATTTTGAGTGTAACGTTTGTCAGAAAAGCTAACAGTGCAAACAAGACATAAAGGTGTGAGAAGGACAAGCAATTATCTCTTTTAACGTAAAGCGCAAAAATGTATAGAAATCCACTTCAACAGCAATGTGAACTTGCAACACCAACAAAGAATCATCGTGTGTACAAAATCCCAAAACATAAAAAACCTCTACATCTTTGCAATTAGCTTGTCTGCATCTAAATATAAATATATATATCAACGCCTAATTGCAGTATATTTTGTATTAATACATTTACATTTGTTTTTCTCTCTGCTTTGGCACTGCTTGATGCCAGAGCAATGTTGAAACCACGTAGGAGTGTAGGTGAGGCTCGATCCATGTGGCACAGTCAGTATTTCGTCGGGTGGATCGAGATGAGTCGTCGTTTCCTTGAGAAGTGACAGTCGGGATGTCGTTCCTGGGAATGCTGCGCGCCATCGGACGCCACCTGATGAATCCTCATGAACCCCACGTCCTTTGTTCTCCTCTGCAAAGCATTTTGCTTTTTCTCTGCAACAACCAGAATTCCTGAACATTCATCCATGATTTGACTGAAGATTTTTTGTTTTTTCCAGGGAACATCTGAAGCAACCATGACTGTGGAGGTTATGGCTTAGTTCGCTCTTCTTTTTCTGTGTTTTCTTTTTTCTTTAAATCTTCCAGAAGATGCTTCATCGTCCCTTTTTCTAATCCTTTCTTTTATGTACAAAATAATTGTCTGATCCCAATGTCTCGTGTGTTTTAGAGCCAGATAACCAAAGTGTAGGGGCTTTTTCCAACATCAAGAAACTCGGAGGAAGAGAGGAGGTTTGTGAAGGGAGAAAAAAAAAAGTATAAGAGAACCTTGAGCACAGTGTTAAAAGGATGTAATGAAAAGACATGGGGCAATGTGTCACAGTGGTCTGTCCAACCGTCCATCCCAACAAACGTCCAGGAGGAAGCGGTTGGAGATAGCTTTACAAGACCAATCAGAGTGTTGCATCCTTCCAGACTGCATACCTGCTGCCCATGCATGTCGCTAGATGTCCAGTCCAGCTGTTACTTACATCTGTTCCAAAGTGAGCGACAACTGTTCCAGGACCTGGACTGAAGGTGTTAAGAGCTCTACACCAAGGCAGAATTTAGTTGTCTGGTGTTTTTTTTTTTTTTCTGCGTCTTTTTCCCAACCTAATAGTTCACCTTGGTGACGGCTCTCTCGCGGCCGCCACCCTCCACTAGCTGGTTGACGGAGCGCTTGCGGTTCCGCTTGAATTTGTTCAGGTCCTTATCGAAGACCTCGCCAGAGCGCAGCGCGGAGACCAGGTCGTCGAACTCCCCGCTGACCTCGTCTGATGCGCCGCCTTTCTTGGACCGCCGCTCCCGCTCCCTCTGCTCCTTCAGCTGGAGAGGGAGAGAAGAGGAGGTTATCACACAGAAATATCAACACATCAACTCAGCCAGGCTGAATCCCTGCGTGTCTCACCATGGCCTCCATCCGTGCCCTCCGCTCCTCCTCCTCCTTGCGGCGCTGCATGTTCTCCAGATCCTGCCGCGCTTCGCTGAACGACTGCAAGAAGGTGTCGAAGATCCCGAAGAACTCGTCAGGCTGCATCCTCTTCTCTTCCTCCCCAAAGTGCTTCAGAGATTTGGCAAACTGCACAGAACATGCATAGTTTTTATTTTTCAACGCTTAATTCTCTGAATCAGCCCAAATTCTTGTAGCTCTCATATTCTTCTCCTTTCTAATAAACACTACTGGTATGTACAGTTAATGTTCTAAAGAAGTGCAGGGACACAGATAAGGTAGGAGAGAGGCTGCATGGCTGCTTCACCGTATGTCCGCCCTGTTGGTTCAAGCTGTTCAGCCCTCTCTGCCAGGATGATGCCTGCAGCCAAACGTTCCCACACACTCAATATTGCACTGCACCACAGATAGAGACTCAATACAAAGTGATTCAATATACTGAATCCCACTTACAGGCTTCAAAGTTAGTTCCTTTTAAATGCATGTGTCGATGTAATCTGGCACTTTGGATTCGGTTTAGTTACTTTTACTTGGAGCCAAAAATGAACAAGAAAAAAATATTTTTCTCATTTTGATTATCGCTGCGTTACCTTTGCTCACCTTTTGGTCTGAAAGCATGTCACTAACTTTGCATGCGTTGCTGTACAGGAAGTGCAGGCTGATGATCAGCTCTATAGCCAAAACAATAAGCTCTTTTAAAGCTGAGACTCAAAGTATAGTGAGCTCATTGCTACAACTGATCATTTTCATATACTTGTAATAACCAATTAAAATCGACTTAAAAGTATAAGATGGAAAAGAAAATACCTAGTTAATCGTAAGTCCTGGACTGTATTTCGTGTTCACATGTGAGTTGAAACATCATATTACTTTTGTTTATATGAGTCTAGTATTCTGTATGTGGTCATTGTGCTGTCACAAAACAGACTTGGAGCTTGCTCTTTTCTGAGGATGCAAAACCATCCTATCATTATGGGCCCGGTGTCCATGGCAACCCCACCATCATCCCTCCCTCTGCTAGTAATTATGTGTCTGGTCAAAACAGTTTCCTCTCGTCCCCTTGAGTCTGCGCTAAATGAGTAAACACAAATTCACGTGCACACGCACAAACACAATGAAGCAGAAAAATATGAGGTCATGCACGATTTAATCATCTCACACAAACAAAGCAAAGTTCAGTTTCCTTCATTTATTGCCAGTTACTCTTAATTAAATATCTCAATTAGGAAGTTAACACCCCCCCATATGATTAATGATCATTGAATATTCATGTTTTTTAAAGGTTGGATCCAAATTAATTTGACAAAATCTGGATTTAGTTTTCTAGAACCATGAAATTGGGTCATGCCCAGCTCCGACATGACTGTCATAGAAGGGACAAAGAGGAGTGAAATTGGAGAATACGAATAATCTAGATTGGTGAAATAAAAGACTTCCTATAAAGGATGGGAGGAGTACATGAGGGGTAATTTGGTTTGCTTACAATATGATTGTCATTAAGGGTTGTTATAATCCAAGTTTTGACTTCTTAAATCACAATTTGTGTTTGCAGATGGAGTTTGTATCAAATTTCTCTGAAAGAAACACTGAATAAGATAATTTATTACCAAGTAACACAGACAAACATAAGCCAATAAGCCTCCAGGCACAGGCTGGTCCCCCCAGTTACTGCAAACAACATGGAAGCATTGTCAGTAGTGTGTGGGTTATAGCTTTTATATCACCTACATCTTTGGGCTTTTAACGATGACGATTTTGATTCATATACCCAGCTTCACCTGCTTGTGGTCATTTTGTGATTTTATAGTCATTTTATACACTTTTGTAGTAATTTTGCATTTCTTTGCCATCATTTGTATTGTAGAGATTATTTGTGCAACGTCTTTGTGCCTTTGTAGTCATTTAGCCTCTATGTAGTATTTTACCTCGATTCAAATGGGAATTCTGTATATTTTTGAAATTAATTAGCATCTCCTTGCATTAGTTTGCATATTCTTGTGCTAATTTAGCATCTTGAGTCATTTTGTTTCTCCTTAGGTTCATTGTGCATCCCCATGTGGTTATTTTGACTCTACAATGCTCTGTTTTCTATACATGTGTTGTATTTGTGTCTCTTTGAATCAATTTTGTTTGGTCATTTTGAATCTGTGCGGTAAGCTCATATTTCTGCAGGTTCTTTGGAATGTGGAAGAAATCTTGTGTCTATTAGTGGTCATTTGCATCTTTTTAGTTCCTTTATTTGCCCAACAGCACTTCAAAGCAGGACCTCATCTCAGACTGTCCACCATACAGTGTCAACTTTGAATCAGGACACTTCAAATCAAAAACTGGCACCATTATTTGCCTTTGAAAATTAGAGCAGCAGCTAACACAAAGTCCGACCTGCTTCTTCTTTTTTTTTTTACAATCATTATTTAGTTTTTTAATTTTGTGTGTGTGAGTTTGAAAATGTCTGAATTTCACAAAGCATAGGTTATCAGTCTGTTGTCAACTAATCAACCCAAAACTGTATTAGCACGCTAATGTTATCACCTAGCTTAAAGATTAGCCAGTTTTTGCCTCTCATTATTAGACCTGAGAAGTAAATGTAGTGCATTGAAATGGATAACATGGACTTTAATAAGCAGACACGTGCTGTGAGGAATTAAGATCTGCAAAAATCTGGCAGCAATGTGAGAATGGGAGTCAACATGCACAGTATGTGTTTGAATAAAACAGGAGATTGTGACTTGAAAAGCCTTTCGATGAGGACAGATTGACAACACACACAACAACCATTTTTAATCCAAACCTCCTACTTATAAAGTACTTTTATGGACCACATTGGTTCCTGAACCTGCATTTTTGAGTCCATTATTACTCATAATTCTTTTTAACTAATATGTCCCATCATGAAGCCCCCTCTGCTTAAACATCTTTTCCTTTCTAAGACCGAGTCATTGTTCTTGGACAGAAAGTGAATCTTGTATTCTCGGAGCATGACGCAGCGTGGGTGTGTTTTTCAGTTTAAAGCCATCCAATCTCTTTGGAAACCTCTGTGCCAGTAACCCACATGACCTTGGTCGACTGTAATCCTTTGTAGTGTATGTCGTGTCTGGTGAACATGTGTGTATCTCTGTTGCAGACACACACACATTTGTTGCCATGGAGCTTTATTAGCCTCAGCGGGCCGCTTGCTCTGTTTAGTCATCCTCGACCTTCTTAAACACACATCCTGACTTCCATATTTGTATTCCACTGGAAACCCACCAGAGCGTCAAAGGGCCTTGACAAGCACTGAGTTAATGTGCGAGACTCCCCACTTACCAACCACACAGACACACAGAGTTGTGTGTTTAAAGTCTGGGCTGGTGAACATAGGTTCTTTTGTTTTACTGCAGTAAGTGGTGCCTTATTCCTCCAGTTCTTTTCCCGTGACGTCCAAACTATTTCCCTCCAAGATTTTTTTTTTTTACTCCATCCCTGAGCAAATAATTAAGCAAAGAGAATCTACATAAAACCCAAGAGCCCGTCCTCCTTTCATTTACTCCATCCTACAATGATCTTTTAGAGAACTAGAGCGCTTTGCATGTTTTGGATTGTTGTGTCAGTTATTTTGGGAAAAAACAATCCCCATGAGAAGGTGACGCATAATGTAGTATCTGTGCTAACATAAGAGTTTGCCAGGTTTAAAATCTTCCAAAGTGTCTGCATCAGGATGCTTCCTGGAAAAAAAGTACTGAAGGATTACAAATAAAACAACATGTTCCCACAAATCTTTTCAACACTGCATAAGTCTGACATTCCCACAGTCCCACTGATAAGTTTGGCCTACATACTTCCTACCATACATCAGTACTCGAGCCAGTAGAGTTCAAAAAGCCATTTGTCCCGGGTGTGAAGAGAAGGAGCGGGGATTTAATACACTAATTTAAAGAGACAAAGACAAAGGGAAGATGTGGAAGGAGGGATTCCGGGGAAATCTTTCAATTCTGGGGTTCCCAGCCCGGCTGAAGTCATCCCTTTGGGCTAAGAGGGATGTCCAGCTTCTTCACGGTTCTTTAACTCGGTTTCTTCCCTCTCTCTAACATGCAGGCTTAGCAGCGAGGATGCCTCGCCATGGATGAATTAAAGCCATACAAAAGTGGAAGGAACGGAAAGCTCTTCCTTTCACAGTTAGTTACCTTGTCCCTGGCTTCACTCAGCTGGTCCTCCAGCTCAGAGAAGCTGAATCCAGCCACAGTGATGAAGTCACCGATCACAGCCACAAACTTATCCCCACGTTCCCGCGTCCTGCTCTGCTGATAGTGGAGCTCCTGAAGGGAAGCAAAAACAAATGAAAGATTAAAGACCAGCCGGTGTGCGAGGTTTTTTCCCAGCTTCAAATTCTTTCTGATCACTTCACCTTCCTGTAAAGAGCCAAGCTTGTATTTACATTTGAGCCACTTGTTTCTGCGTGTGGCACAACCGTTACATTACCAGCATTTAAACACCTCGGCCCGCTGTCCATCTCCAAAACATAATTAGAGGCAGGAGAAGAACCAGCGAAACACGTTACAACTCACCGCCTCTAGAGCCTTTAAGCCACTCTTGATGTTGTGCACTTCTTTTTCCAACTCAGCCAAACTGAAACAGATAGAGAGAACATTAGTTCACCGTTATCTTTACTACTTTTGGGATACAACTGAAATGTAATCTCTTCAGCCACAATGAACCGCTGTGCACTCACTTGACTTTGGCAGCCACAGGAACGCTGCTGAGGTCCTCCTGGATCTGCAGCGTGTCTGGGTAGTTCTTCTCAAAGATCATGATCAAATAGTGCAACATGGTGATGCTCCTGATGAATCACAAAGACAAAAACAGAATCATGCAACCTTTAGCTTAAAGGAACGTGGTTTATACTGTTCTGCTGGACAAACAATGATACAGAAATCTTCTTTAAAATGAGAAATTTGCTTGTTTCTTTCTCATAACTTTAGGTTATGTTGACAGAACATGTTTCAGTACAGTTACGTGTTTCAGTTTCATGACCTTCGTGATTTTGTTTTGGGTCTAATGTCACCAACAAAATTGTTATGTCTTTTTTAAACAGAAAAAAGAAAATACAGATATAGATACTTCAAAAACATATTGCTGTGGTGCTGCAATGCCTCTGCTTGGTTAGTATGCATGAGCAAAGACAACTTCTAAAGCAATAATATAGAACCAAAAATGTTTTTAAAAAAGCAAAATGAGAGCAAATAGTTTTTTTTCTAGTTTTTCCTGAGGACAAATAGCAACACTGTCAATAAGCGTGAACTAAAATTTTTTCATACTAATCTTATACATTATGCACAACCTTCTAAAAACAGTCTAAACTTTAAGTAAATAATCTGTATACTTCACCGTTTCACGAGAGATTATACAATTTGTTTCACAGCATTTTCTGCAACCTCTAAAAGCTTCAACTCTAAAGACGGATTAAAATTAAAATTATTTTCTTCACATGTAATGTTCAGATTTCTTCCAAAACTTTTATGGAGCCTTTCATCGACACCCAAAACCGGTTTTTATTATGTTGGCTGCGGTTCTCTTATTCCTTTGTGCTGTGCAGCTTGTGAGACTTATGTGCATCAACAGCACATCCATGACTCTAAGATGCTTCCAAAGTTCAATTTTGATATTAAATACGGGAAAAAAATATGGCATTATTTGATATTGTGTCTGAAGCTCAAACATGTCACCAGTAGTACACAAAGTCCATGCTATTCCTGCAGTTTGCAACCAGTATACGCAGAACTGTAGAAATTTGGCGAAACATTCATTCACTTATAAAACTTTACGTATGAATAATTTACTTATGAATCACCTCAATTAAACAGACATGCAAGTCACTTTAAATAGAAGTTATTCTCTTTTCACCTTTTCAGGCTCTTTTACTATGAATTTGCAAACAGGAGACAAAACGTGTCAAAACAACTAGAAACAACCCAAGTGTATAAAACATGAAACACATGAACTGTTTATCGTTCCAGAGAATGAGAGGGATAATCATTCTTCACATCACATTAACAGTCTTCCAACATCTCCCGAGCAGCTATCTTTACGCATAATTAGATAACAGTACAAAATAAGTGCATAAAGCTAAGAAACAAAATCTAAAAGCTTGACTGTCACAGTTCTATATGTTACATGATGTTGCTCCCTGTTCCATTTGCACATCAGATCAGACTAAATGTGTCGACACATGGTCTGAAGAATCTGCACATTCCTCATTTATTCATACAAGTTAATCATTTTCATCATTAATTATTTACGGATGACTAGTTAACCAAACATGCGTGTCTTTGGACTGTGGAGGAAGCCGGAGTGCCCGGAGACGACGGTAAGAAGATGCAACTCCACATAGAAAGACCCGGCTTGAACCAGGAACCTTCTTCCTGTGAGGCAACCTCTGGTTTCTTCAGAGGTTGAGAAATAAAATGTTTGACATTTTCCAGAAAATCCTCAAGTTTTAAAAAGATGCTTTAAGCGAAGCTTTACGTCTAAATAGGTCAAGCCATGACCGTTGATGCAGACATAATGTTACTGGGTTACCACAGCAACATACCTCCAAACAGCAGCAAGGCTAGCGGGAAGTGACGTGATGATAAAAACTACTGCGGGCAACTGACAAGCTCCACGCTGCTCAGGAATGATGCAGAATGAGGTCAGGGCAGAGGAACACGTGTGCCTTGCCACAGCCCATCTCACCGTTTACATTTTGACACATTTGAGTCATGGGAAATCATGCTGCAGAAACAGCCAGCAGTTCCTGTTACCGTGGCAACCACAGCCGCACAGACAACATTTCATTACTCCTGATGCAGACAAGAGAAACTCCCACACATTATGCTCTAATAAGCGTCTCCAACAGGGAATTCAGAAGTAGATTACTGGTTTTGCATGAGTGAGTTGATTTTTTGAAAAAAAAGCTCATGTTGGAGCAAAACTTAAATAAGAATTTAGGGAGGAAGGGAAAAAAGCAGTGAGCCAGGTAAAACGAGTCCAAATGTTAAATGAGTAGGCCAACGCACACCTGCAAGAAATCAATGATTTTTTGGGGGGGTTTGTTTGGGTTTTAGCTTTTCTTTCTTCCGATATTTCCTCCAAAGATGTCATGCAATATATGTTTGACAAGCTATGGAGCAGCACGCACAAGATTTTTTGTAAAGAATGGGATTAAATTGACACCCGCAGCCCCTTCCGGCCCACCTGTCTATGCTCGACTTGGTGTCGACGATCTTGTTCAGGCTGGAGACTTTAAATCCGAAGGCGTTACCACGCTGGCCTTTGTTCATGAAGTTGCCGAAGGCCAGCACCACCTCCAGGACCTGAGTCAGCCGCTTGCTCCGGACCACCTCCTTGGACGCATTCAGGATGGCTGGAAGAAAATGGAGAGAAAAGCAGATGAGGAGATCAGATGGCAAGCATGCATGTGTGAACGTTCAACCTTTTCTGTTACATAACAAACTGGCCTCATACCATTCCCTTCCACTCTGTTACTTCACTCAAACCCCTCGGAGACACAGAAACTGAAGCCTCAGCTCTACGTGGCCCAAAAATTTCCTTCATTTTTAACATCCTTCATGATGAGTGATTAGTGCGAGTATTATTAGTAGTGTAACAACTGGGCAGCTTGGTGGGGAAACCCATCGGGTTCTTCCATCCATCTTTAAAACAGTAAGACGAAGGGAATATTCCAAACATATCCCAATGCTGTCCGTTCCTTTTCCCCTGAGAACAGACTTGTCTGGCAAAGTGCAGGTGGTTCCCCCTCTCCACAAAGGAAACCTCAGTGCGACTGTGAAAATCATTAACAAATTCCTTATTGTTATCGTTATAGTTCTTTCTGCTGTGATGCAGCATGGGAACCGTTGCTCTGGCTCTGCTGACAGCGTCTTCTAAAACGAACCACTCAACATGCTGGGTGGTCCACGGAAATATAGTCTCATCAAGACTATGTGACAAAGGAACATGAATAGTAAGAAAAAAAAAGGGATGAGTTTTTTATTCTGGGCACTGATGAACAGTGCGGTTGGAGGATTTTTGGACTGAATGGAGATCGAGGCGTTTTTTTTTCCTTTCCATTCCTACTCCCAGCACTGAACGTAATGCACGTAAGAAGATACTCATTCGACCTCAGACTGGAATTAACAGAATATTTGACAAGATTTTGCAGCTTATACAAAACTAAACATCAAAACCTAGAAAGCCCCGACTCTGGCTCAAACAGCCACATCTATACACGTCTATATGCTGCTTTGGAAAGCTTTAGCAGAATTTACAAGAGATGTTCTCTCTCATCATGAGCCAGCTTTCCACAACAGCCTCCCTGGTAACCTGGATGCTGGCTGGAAGGGGAAAAACTGCACGGAACCAATACACAGCTGACCATAATGCACACACGTGCATGCAACCAAGCAATTTGAATGTGGTAGCCCATAAAAATGCCTTCTACGGCATTTGTTGAATTTTTGAATACAACAGTTTTTAAAAAGAGAATATAGAAAAATCTGCTTTCACAATATTTCGTTACTGTTATATTAAGACTAAAATATAGCTGTTTTTCCCCCAGAAAAATTCAAAATACAGATAGAATGACTTTTAGAAAGTCTGACAAAAGTAAGCGACATGAAATCTGGCATTTTTCCCCAGATGGGATCCAAACCAAACTGCTGTTGTGCCAACAGTGTAGCTCAGGGACGGACAACTCCTGTCCTGCAGGTTTTAGATATTACCCTGCTCCAACACACAGGTTCTACCCAATCATGTCGACCCATTAATCTGATTTATTTGCTACTGCAGGAAAAATCCAAACCCTGCAGGACTACAGCCCTTCAGGACCGACTTTGCCCATCCCCGGTGTAGCTACTCCTACTTTATAACCAGAGCCACTCGTGCAGATCCAAATCTGATCTGATCACATGCAAAAAAAAATTTCAACACTTAATATTACAGATCAGGATCATGAAATCCAAGAATTGACCAAAAGAGTGACTGCATGGTTACATCACTGATCTGCTTGGGTCGCTGTATCAATAACCATCCAGCTTTACTTGTAATTTCCCAGTTTGGGATCAATAAAGTACATCTGATTCTGATTACACGAGCTGGACAGTGCGTTTAACGCGCTTCAGTTCATCCTCCATGCACTGCGTCCATCACAGCTCTCAGCTAAGAGCCCCACCTGCACCGAATTTATCATTGGTGATCGCCACGACGCTTGCCAGTTCAGATTTCCGTCCAACGTGATCCTGGATTCGCAACGATAATCTCATCAAATCGAGGCAGCTGTAGTTTCTGGAGCCGGGAGCTGCAGTTGCTCTCCAGCTTCAGGAGGTGATGGGAAACTTCTTTTTCTCATTTATTTTACTTTTCTGATTTGGAAGGTTCCCTCTGTTAACACGGCGAGTGCTGTGGGTTCATTGAGTCAACGTGGCTGAACATGTTCATGTCACATAAAACTCATGAACACGTACTGTAGCTTCAGTCTGATGTACATTAATATTCAGCTTATTTTCACACTGAAACATTTAACATCAAATATTTGCTAACTGGGATACTAACTTGGATATGAGGATTGTTGAAATAACAGCAGTACAGATGCAAACCCTGACAGAGTCTCTTTTCATACATAGAAGACTTGGTGGTATCCAGACTTGTAAAACATAAATCTCATTTCCAGCGTTGGTTGAGTCAAATCAGCTGGGCTGGGTTTAGTTTCCTGAAGACGTTCTGATGGAGACTGTGGGAGCTTCCATTTCAGCAGCCTGATAGATTGCTGATGTTAGGAGTTGTGATGCATCTGAGGTCTCGTTAAAGTGACTGTGTTCAGGCTAAGTATGAAAATGCGTCATCAATCTCCTTGAGATAGCTAAAAAGATGCTCCTGTAGGTGAGGGAGTGGTTGCGGTCTGCATGACCTCTTTCACTCCCCACTTAAACCAGTTGTCTTCTCTGTCCAAGATCTTAACACTGCTCGCTCATTGCAGTCCTCACTAGAGGTGCTATTTGACAACGTGGAGTTTCTGTCCTAACCTAACACCCCCCCCCCCCCAATAATTTTAGTTGTTTACCAAGTATGTACCAAGTAAGTACCATGCATAGAAACAGAGATGAGATTAAACAGCTGGGTGAGGAAAAAAGACCAGACAGAAAAATATACATAGGTTTTGATCAATAATGTCACCTCTTTAAAATATTGAGTTCTACAGAGAGCAAATAAATAAATGTGTAAGCCAAGCCAAAAGCACTTTACGACAGCAACCACTGAACAAAGAGCTGAACATGAAATAACTAAAACATATAACAAACATAGCATAAACGTTCCATATCGCCTTTCAAATGTCCTATTTTATATATTTTTCATAAATTCCCTGCCATCTGCTTTTTCTATAAATGAGTTAAAAGGTTTCCAGACTGGATCATAGAGTTTCATATTATTCTTTAATTTATGTTATTTCTATTGATTTGCATTGAACCATTAGTTTTATCCATGTACCAAAATTAGGGGGATCGACATTTTTCCAATTATTACCTTATTTTGCTTGTATTATGGTCAAATCCACTCATTTACTCTATAGATTAGTCTGCTACCAATGCAGCAATATCGATCCAGTAGAATATTACCGGTAACATGAAGAGCAAAACGTCTGCAAGAAACTGAAGCAAATCCAACTGACCTATGTTGGATACGATGACCTGAATGAATGAGAAGCTCTCATATTTTTCTTCTGATCAGACCTTCTAAAAACCAATCTGAAGCTATGGTCTGGTACTGTGTCTGAGCCTCTTATGTCTGTCTGGAGCCCAAAACTTATCTGTTCGTAGTCAAATCCTTTTTTCTTTAAATAAAAAATAATCTTAAATCAGTTGATAACTGTGTATTTAACAAACCTAACAATGTGTTTATGTGTTTCTAATCTTGGAGAACAATGAAGCTCCAGGATGTAAAGAAGTGATCAGGTTTCAGTAATATAATATGTGCAATTATGATCAGCTCATTGTTGATATTGGACAACAATGACCTTGAATATTATCTCTTCAGTAAACAATCACATAAACTCTGCAGCTTTCACAAGACCTCCAGGTCTGAGGGGGGTTGCCCTTACCTTCAACTTTCGGTTTAATTTCAGCAAGGCGCTCCGCAAACTTCTTCTTAAAGAACAGAGCCTGCAGTCTCTGCTGGTAGTGGTCAATTCTGATGAGGAGAACAAAGAGGTAAAAGGAGGAGAGGGGGGGGGGGAGGAGAAATCAGAAGCGAGGTAAGTTACATTTGTCTTTAGGGGAGTGGAACTTCAAAGCTAAAAGTCACTCAGTTGTGTAAAACTCCCCCTCTCAGTTTACACTGTTTTCATGATCAGCCAATGGCCTCCCATCAAAATGGAGACTTGACAAATGGGAACATAAAACTTGCCCCGAAGTTCACTGACGGAGGGAGGGAGGATTTCAAAGAAGAACTGGGGATATTCAATGACAAAAAAAAGTCCCAGATGTACTTTTTAACACCAAAGGAGAGGCGGTCAAGAGGAAAGACAGTGGACGGGGTCCTATTTCACTTAATTATCTTTTACAAACAGTACAGAATCTGAGAAAGATGGAGAGCAGAAAAAAGGCACTGAATTAAAATGTTTTGACTGTCTGATGTGACTGCGTCACACAGGATTTCATTCTGCTTGTTTCTTAAACTCAAAAATCTGTCATAACATCCAGGTACAGAACTTTGTGGAGAATATTTATGACACATGTAAGTGTACTACCTTCTACTGAATTTCATTCTTCAAAGCAGAACTTGGAAACCTTGAAAAGCAGGTCCAAAAGCCCGGCCTTCCAAAACCCCTCCCTGCTTTAGGAGGCTGGCATCCGAGACACTGATTGTTTTACAATCTCACCATTCAAAGGAATAAAGTTACAAAGTTCTGCTTAACCCTTAAAACTCCATTAGATCGCCAGTGACCCCGACCCTATCGCTTATACGGTCAACAGCTACTCAGGAACGGTAGCGTGCAACTCTGTGGGTAAATTGTGATGGATAGCTTACCCTTTAAATGATCTAAAGAAGTTTTCCAGGCATTTCTATCCCGTCCAGGAGATTTACAATCCAGCCGTAACATGTAGTGTTTATTCAGACTCTATATCCTAAATCCACAATGATTAATCCATTATTACTCCATTATTTATCACATTTTCATAATAACAAAGATCGCTATCACTAAACTATGTTGCTGAGAGACCTCTACTTTGACCTGGAAATTATTATGAAGACACTTTCCATCAATCAGATGGCTCAAATTAACTGTAATGTCCAATCAGGAGCAGCCAAAGATCAACAAGTGAGCAGAAAGTTCTATGCTTGTCTGAAAAGAAGAAAAATAATGGTCCTCTATGTCTGGAATAAAGCTAAGAAGCTGAGTTGGAGTTGGTTTTGTGAGGATAGGAGGTAAATAGTAGCAGAAAGAACTGGAAATGAGGAAAAGGTGTAAATATGTACATAGTTCCTGCTGTGTCTTTGTTTTTCTCCTGAGAGCCAATGCTTGAGAGAATGATGTTGGGATGACAAAAAGCTTGGTCACTGTTGATCTGTGTGTTATTTTATACTGTTAGTAATAAATTCTGTTTTCTTGTTCTGGTTGGCCTTTATGGCGCTACATCTATTGATACATTCTTTTTACATCATTTTAGCCTCATAATCTGACAACTGTGATTATAAACATAAAGTCTATATTAAACAAAAAAAAAAAAGGCAGATTAAAAACAGCAAAACATGGCTCGGAGTTTTAAGGGTTAAAGTAGCCTAAACTGTGCTGATAACAGGAGTCAGACACCAAACACACCTGCTGTAACCAGATGCAGAGGGTTAGAGAAAAACGTTGTCATGCGTACCTGCTCATTTCGTAGAGGAAGCGGTCGGCCCGGGCCATCCTCTCCAGCTCATGTTTGTGCTCCTCCAACAGATCAATGTCACTTTTCTCTGGGATAAACTTAAGCAGCTGCAGAGAGATGAAGACAACGTTCATGACCTTCACTCAAAACAAAAACCACACTCCACATCCTCGTCATGGAGCTGATACAACCCTGCATCCATACAGAGGGGAAAAAATCATGAATGAGTGAAGCATACCTGCTCCAACATGTCTTTGGCCAGCTCTTCTCTCTCATCCATCTCCAATATCGCCCTCTTTATTTCTTCATTTGTCATTTTTAACCTAAAAAAGGTTAAGAATTTTCAATCACATTAGATACAAATATGATTAAAAAAAGGGAAACAGGAGTGGGCTGACACTAATATGCTGAACACCAGTCTGGACCAGTGACAAGCCCCGGGAGCACTGCCAGCTGTTTTCAGTGCATCTGATCAGTGTTACGTGTGCTGGGTTACGATCAATAACAGCATTGTTAGTCTGAGCATCAAAGCCTCATTGAGCATCTGTTGACCCCATTTGGGTCATCTGTACCCCAGGGTCATCCGCTATTGACACAAAAGTGAGTTCAGGCAGCATGCTGCTGTTGTGTCAGACACACAAAGGACTCAGGAAGCCTGTTTATTGATCTGTAGAGAGGGTCAGGATTCAAACTCTCTAAAGGGCTCGGGTCCATTGCCGTTTGGAGACCTACGAATCCCGGCCATATTGTTTTCTGTATCTTAAGCGATGACAATAGATTCCAGTTCAGATGTAGAGTGAGCCCCTTGGGAAAAGGGTCAACACGTAGGTCTTTCATGTGACTTAACGTGGACACTGATAGCACTTGAATGTTTAATAATAGATGGCACTATTTTCTGAGATGCACTCTCTCCTGGACAATACCATCAGAAATATGACTCAGATTGCTCTTTAAAAAGAAACCACATGGTTGCCAATTCAATTACGCTGACAGATGTCCTTGTGTGTCTGTGGAAAAACAATTTTCTGGTGCCATATGTGAAAAGCACTCTAACCCCTGACATAAAGGCCGTAGAGTCTTTTCTGAAAGTCCCAGATGCTAATTTACATTTCTTTTACAGTGATTAGTAGGTATGAGCCAGCTGTTCCCTAATCCTATAATGTACTAATAGTATTTTACAAGTCTTGATTAAACCCTCATTTCTTTATATTTTGTTTCCAAACAGGGAGACTTTCTTGATATCTTTTAACATGGTCTTCAGCAGCAGTTCTTCAGCTTTCCGAGGGACTTTTAAGGTTTTTCTTTGAACATTTTCTGTTTTTTTCATTCATTGTCAGTCCAGTCCTGACACCCGAGCATTTTCAGATGAATGTGTTCTTTTGTTTGTTAAACCACTTTATTTTCACCTATGAATCATTCAAGCGGGGGGAAAAAAGACTCCTAATCAATTTTAAATTGAATCTTTAGGCTCTTAGCAGCCTGTCACCAACTAATGCATCATTTGTTCCCATTTCTTTAACTGCATCTGTGAAAACACAGTTTGACAGACAGAAGAAAAGCTATCTACAGCAGATGAACAGGATCTGAAAGTGAAGTCCAAAAGAAATGGGAACAAATCCAGCAAAGACCTGAACCAGGAGCCAAAAGATGCATCTGGACCTTCAGCTGAACCATCTACTCTTGGCCTAAGCCTCATCAGAAATGGCCGCCATTGTCAAGAAGCCATTCTTAAGGAAGGGGAACGGGGAGAAAAGGCTGAGGCATGCCACATGACACAAGAACTGGACTGAAAATCAGTGGCAACTGGTCTGATGGAGGGATGGACCCTCCCTAGAACCTGGACCTCAACATTACTGAAGCAGTTTGGGATCATCTGGATAGAGAACGGAAGTAGAGGCAGAAAAATCCAAAGAAAAGTTTTGGAAAGTCCTTCAACAAGCCTGGAGAACTATTCCTGAAGACTACTTGAAGAAATGACAGGAAAATTGTCTAAGATGTTTGAGAATGTGATGAATAATAATGCTGCTCAGACCAAATTTTCAAGCTCCTTACAATCATTAAAAACTCATTTTTAGCCTCATATACTGGGTATATATTTATATGGCCTCATGTTTCATTCTATCACTGAACAAATTTCCAGTTTTACTTGGAAAATTTACAAATTAAGAGTTGACTTAAGCAGAACTGCCGTGTGAAATCAGTTTTTGGTCGGGATCCCTTACTTGGATAGCAGGATGACACAGTTCTGTGCACGTCTGCCATCGATGACCGACAGCTCTTTGACCTTCCGCGTGCTGACGTATATGTCATCCATGGAGCCCGTCTCTTTCTGCAGAAACATAAACACACAAAACAAATTAAGTTTGATTCTTACATTAAGTGCTGAAACTAAATTTAAAGCATGCACAGTAACGTTTCCTCCTCACATCTGTGGGACATCTTCATCTGGCTGAGGGATGACCCCCTTCTGAGATTTAACAAAGTGTTGAATAAGAACATATTAAAAAAAAAGTTTAAAAAAAATAAGTCTCAGACCTGATTTTGCCATCACTGACAGCAAATATAATGTGAAGTTCAAAAATGTATTAAGGTTATAATGCACTTTTCAAACACTAAAAAGCTACAGCTACAGTGAAAAAAGAAAGACAAATGTCACAAAAAAAAAATCCCACAGCAGTCTTTGGTGAGTCACTGCCTAACCAGACCTATAAATTTCTCAGAGGAACAGTTGAAAACTGGATCTAAATCAGAGCTGTTCCGATATTCCTGAAAGCTTCACACACATGCAGCATTAAAAATCCACAAGGGGAGAGAATACATGTCTGAGCAAACCGGTCGGGACTGCATGTTAAACACATTCTATTTATGGTCCGGCCTGGTTTCCTGCTCGCCAGAAAATGTTCTCTTTTTGAGGTTGTCGGGAATGACATATGTAAAACAGATGCTGCTTGTAAAGAAAGTGTCGTTTTTCCATGCCCGTGTTGACCCGGGGTGTTTGGCAGCAGAGTGAGGTTGGCACCGGGTTAGAGGGGACAACTCCCATTCACCAAAACCAGCCAAAGCCCTCTCAGCCCAGGCTCGGGAAAAATTTTTTTGCCAGCTTGTGTGCATCATGTGCACTTAAACTAATGTAACTGGAGACGAAACCCCTCAAGTTTTCTTACAAGCCTTCAAAGTGACATTGGCTGAAATGTGTTTTTAACCTGCAAGAAGCCAAACTTAATATTCACACTTTTCCATCCTGGGATGTGACAATGACTTATGACACAAGTGAAGGATGTTGATGTAATTATGTGAGCAAAAAAACTAAAAGGAAAATTGGTTTAATAATAACAAATATGGCAGTGATTATAAAGATTATGGAATGTTATAATTAAATATATAAATATTTAAATGAAACTCAGCTATTCTGATGTCGAATTTACAAAAGCAGCTACCAAAAGTCTGCAAATCTGTGTCCTTGTTGGCATTTCTCTGCAACACCAAACTTATTTAATCTGATTTTGTGCCATCTTTACAAGAGGGAAACACATTATGCTAGCTTCTCCTCTTTGAGAGCTTGAGCTATTTCTTCCTTTGTCAGATCCTTTCAGTGTTGCAGCCCCATTAAAACATGCAGGCTGTCTGACCTCATATCTTTGAGACTGTAGGTGGTGCTCTGCAGATTCAAAGACAAAGGGAGGGGATCTTTAATAGAAAAACTCTTCAAAAGAAAAACTGTCTCAGTAAGCCAACCATGCCAGATTAAGGTTTTGTACTGGCATCAAAAGACTTTTAGAGACATTCAGTAACAGTAACAACAACTCATTTGACATGTATCTGCCCTGGACGGCTGCTGCACTGCAGAAGAGGAGGTAGAAATGGAGGTAAATGACCCTGAGGTCAAGAAGCTGGAAGATCTTTAACTCACCTGTTTGAAGGATTGGTTAGTTAGCAGGTCCTACCCAGGCAGTCGGAGAGAGCAGAGAGACACAAAAAAATTGAAAAACACATGCAAAGATTAGCACTTCAAGCTGGAAATAAAGGTTGTGGCTAGAGCAAAGAACTACAGCTACTGTATGCACTACAAGCTGAAGCTGGGAAGCTCTCTGTGAGAAAAACATCTACTGTCCGAGTCATCAGGGGCTCATGAGATCTACTGTATGCATCTCTCTACTGCATATGTGAAGCAAAACACTTTTCTACTCTGGTTTCCATCTTCTTAAAGAGGCCATGAGTGCTCTAATGTATTCTTTTGATTACATCTACATCTGCCCTGACATGTAAAAACAAAACTATGAAAAATTACTGTGGTAGCTAATCCAACAGAGGGCAAATGTAAACAATAGCCCATACTGAAAGAAAGACCAATGACGAGCTTTAAAAAAAAAAAAAAGGAAAAAACTATGCCATGTACAAACACTGCAATATCGTCCAGTTGAATTTAAATTAGATTTAGCTCTTGCCAAATGGAACCAAGTTGTCAAAGCCAGGAAGATGTTGGGTTTTTATGCGGCTATATCCATTGAGATCTGCATATAAGCGTTGGCCTGTGCCAATAAAAACCTGCTCAGTATAAATAAATACCAGCGGTAAATCACTGTCGGCACCAACCTCAAATGACCCATTGCTCTTTAATAAAAAGCCTGCAAAGAGACGTTGTGCCTTCAGCTGTCAGACTGCTTTCAAGCACGGCTGTAAAATATATTACACAGGAATTCAACAGAGACGATGTAGTGGAGCTGTAAAGCCTTTCATTTAAACAGTGATTACTAGAAACCAATTAGGGCACATTCACTTTGCACCTTAAACCAGTTTAAAGCAGTGTAATATATCAGCTTGTACAACTGCACCCAATATTATCACATGACAAGTGTGCAATTAGCTCGCAGCACACGGGAGTAATTGCTGCGTGCTGTACGGCGTTTTACCACAACAGCACACGTACTGCAATTATCCTATTAGTTAGGCTTCGGTTCAACATGGTTTACTCAATAGTCTCTTTATTTTAGAGCTCGGCTCAGTACAGAGTTTCCTGTTTTTAAATATCGTGTTTCCTTGGCATCGCCCTGATTCATGAGCCCGTGAAGACCAAGTCAGTTCTCACACCAATCTTCTGGAGATACTAGCGAAAGCTTGAGCTCTGTGACATCTCTACAATGAGGCATTCAGCAGTGAACAGCTGCTCACGTTAGCCGGGAGCTGGACCCTTGGCACTCCAAGAGACCTCTTAAAAACATCACACTCTATGCCCATCTCACACAAAGATGCACTCTTTCACCAGAACACACAGTTCAAGAATCGAGGCCAAAATCGTACTCAAAGTCAACGTACATGCTTGCCAGTAAAACCACACACAGCTGTAAACCAGAACACCATGACCCACTGACAAGTCCAGACCTGCTGTCTCTGATACGCTGAAAACATCTTCTCTATGTCCTTCAGGTCAAGAATCTGGAACGCTCTCAGGTCGTCGATATCGTTCCAGATGGTGCCGTTGATCATATTCTGAAACAGACATGAAGGGTTAACACTTACATTCTGATTAAAAATTAAGGCTCTTTGAGTTCTGTGCTGACGGATGAACACGTGTTTTTCATTCCGTGTGCAATAAAATCAACTAAAAGACTCTGAGCTCAGTTGAAGTGCACATGTGGAGTAAAGTGCAAAGCATTGGGTGATGAATGAACAGACTGTATAAGCCAAAAAGCTGCATACAGAGGAATATAGTTCAGAGGGTGTGGTGATAAATAAACACGCTTTCAACCAGTCACATCACTGGTTTCATTACTCTGACACAGCTGTACCAGGAGGAGCAACTGGTAGACCTGACTTCACAGAGGCTTTGCTACACCGAACATCTGGAAAGTCCTAATTTAGAAAAAGCTAAGTACTTTTAAAAGATACCCAGCAGGTTATTGGATGGAAGATCACTCTTGCGATCAAAGTTAAAGCAATCAGATTGATGAAGAGCTCAAAGCAGAGCCACTGTTGAATGTTGACACTTAAAACTCAAAATATTTTAACTGAACTGTCCTGTTTTAGAAAATGGATTTGGAAATCTGGAGCATCATGCAGGATTTTGAGACATCTCATGGATAAACTGCAGAATGCAACTAACTAATATCCCCTTTTGCACCATCCTTTATTTCCATGTAGGCTAAACTTTGATGGCTACTGATGCAACAGGAGAGTCCCCGTCTAACAGGGGAGTCTCTAAGACCTGTTCTGTGTTTATTCACCAGGGGTGTCCAAAGTTGGTCCTGGAGGGCCGCTGTCCTGCAGGTTTGGGATGTTTCCAGCTATGTCAGACCTAATGTCAACATGATTGGCCAGAACCTGACAACAAGCCATTTCATTTGAATCAGGTGCAATAGCACAGGGAAACATCTAAACCTGTAGGAATGCTGCCCTAACTTTGGACACCTCTGGTATTTGTTGAACTTCTAAACTTGTTGAACTTCTACTGTTCAAGACACTGAACCCGATGTCACCCCTCCTGCAAGATGAATGGTGAATGCAATGAATGGGAAGAGTTCACCCCGGTATTCACCTGGATGATACTTGGATACTTGTAAGTAAAACTACTTAGGAAGTTCTTAAAGAACGTATCAAAGAGTCTGAGGTGCTGATCTGGCCTCTAAACTGCCCAGATGACAAACTGAGGATATTCGATAAGATCTGTTGGGAGCAAGCCCAATCCACAAAGACCCCACCCCAAAATAGAGTCCAAAGGATCTATTGCCAACTTCTTGGTAACCCCCTACTGTCCTTTGTCCACTTCCTATAAATAACCAGAATTAACTTTTATTTTTTGCATTTTATCCTATCTTCTTTGAGGGTTTCCTTTTTTTTCTTCTGTTTTATTTAATTTATTCTACAGTTTGTTTTTAATACTTCTTAATGCCTCTCCTGCACCCCTGCTGTAATGCTTCTAATGTTTTATGTATAGCACCTTGAATTGTCTTATACATGAAATGTGCAATACAAGTAAACTTGCCTTGCCTTCCTGACTGGTCAGACCACTTTGTTCATGAGAAGAACCTACATAACGTTAGGCAGGTGGTCATAATGTTATGGCCGATCGCTGTTAATGAGTACTTTATATATAAATGCATCAATTCAAGAATATCTCAGTTTTAATTCTTTAAACTGTACTGGATTTTTCTTGAATTACACATAAATCTTTTAAAAAAGTGTTAGATTTAACCTGTCCTTGCAGGGATTTATTTAATCAACTCAAAGACAACTTTTTATCCAGTTTTCATCTAAATACCAACAGCTTTGCACTTTCTCATTTAAACAAAACTTACTTGCTTGCAATGTAAAAACATTAGAAAATGTTTGGAGTATTTGGTGGAACATTTCAGAAGCATCTTTCCTTACCTCTCCAATTTTGGACCAGTTAAAGGACTTGAGGGGATGAGAAGGCTGAGGGATGGACTTGGTGCGCATGCTGCTCATGGAGTTGAATGATGAGGGGAGGGGAGGAGGCGGGGCTCCGAACATAGGAGGGGCTCCCGGCGGAGGAGGCGGTGCTCCGGGTGGAGGAGGAGGCGGTGGGGGAGGCGGGCAGCTGAATGGTAGAGGAGGTGGTGGTGGAGGAAAGCCAGCCATCATAGGTGGAGGAGGTGGCGCCATGGGGCCACCAGGTGGAGGAGGTGGAGGTGGTATAGAGACACTGCTGCCCTGCTGTGAGAGAAATGGACAAGAAGGTGTGAAAGAGTGTTATATATTCACTTTGCATACGATTTCTGCTCACAAGAGCTTAAATTCGATCTAAAAATAAGTTAAATCTTTCATACGAGAAAAATTCATGAGAAATTTAGAGCATGATTCTAAAAACAAAGAAAAGGAAAACTTAATGATGAAGTCACACCAGACACTGATGCAAAAGCCCTGAACCCTGAGCCGTTCATCAGCTAGTACTTTCTTTCATCCTCTAAAATACACAGATGAATCCTACTTTTTTTTTTATTGGAAAGGCTGCTAAATCTTTCCCTACTCAGAGTAATCCAGCTCCAATGAAGGTTAACAAGTCTCTTCTTTTCTGCAAATTAGTTACTACAGAAACAGGGATGCTGTGTGTCTCAGCCACTGATACATCATCTTTTCTTGGCTGATTCATCCAAATTGTGGGCCTTCAGTTATCAGACCCCTCCCTGTGGAACCAGCTCCCAGTGCGGGTTTGGGAAGCAGACACCTTCTCTATCTTTAAAATTAGGCTTCAACCTTTCCTCTTTAACAAAGCTTATAGTTATGACTTGGGTGACCCTTAGCCATCCCTCAGCAGGTATCCCTGCCTTAGAGTTATAGTGCTGTTGACCCCTGTGTCCTCCCTCCCTAAGCCTGGTTCAGCTGGAGGTTTTCCTTCCTGTTAAAAGGGAGTTTTTCCTCCTTTTCACTTTTGCCTGCCACACTGTGCATTCTAAGGATGGGGGACTGGACCAAGGATGATTGTGGATGGTTTCCTTAGTTTTTATGAATGAGCTAATTTGAATACAGTTATTAAAGATTGGATTGAAGTGGATTTAACTGGATTATAATTGGACTATAATGAACTGGACTGTGCCTGTAAAAGCGTTCTGAGATGATTGTGTTGTGAAGCAATGGAAATAAAAATAAATTGAATCAAATTGTTGTGTCCTTTGTATTTGTTGGACTCTGAATATGACCTTATCCGAATTATCTGAATCACATTGTGATGCATTGTAAAGTATTAACATTTAAATGTGGTGAAGCATTTTGCAGACTGCAATTTTGTGCGACAAATATGATTTCCTTGTCTTCAGACAATTATTTTCCTTTCACAGCATTCTTTGTTTTTATGGCACTTTTAAAATGACCAACCTGCACTTGTGCAGATGGCTGTTGCTTGAAGAGGTGTAAAATTGCCATAAATTTGATTTAAATTAAATCTTTCCTGGGGTAAGACCCAGCGTGCTTTTGCCAATTATGTTTGTCAAGTTTGCTCCATAACTTTAAAATATGACCGGGTGCTGGTGAGAGTGTTTATTTTCCTTAATGGGGGAAAAAATAAGCCAAGTTACTGTTGAATGCTAAAAGAAAGTCCAAGGTGTGAGTCGATGTACGCTCAGTTCACTCAGTGTGTGTTTTTTTCTTGATTCCTGTGTTGCAAATACAAACATGTTTAAAAAGTATTTGTCTTTTGGAGATTATTTAGAGCAGGGGTGTCCAAGCCCAGTCCTGGAGAGTTACCATCCTGCAACTTTTAGATGCATCCCTTCTCCAACACTGAATCAAACGGCTGAATTCTCTCATTTGCATGTCATTCAGCTCTGCAGGGGCCTGGTAATGAGCCATTCATTTGATTCAGGTGTGTTGGAGAAAGAACGCATCTATAAGTTGCAAGATAGTAGCTCATGAGGACTGGAC
Source organism: Atherinosoma microstoma (assembly GCA_037177055.1). NCBI lineage: Eukaryota > Metazoa > Chordata > Actinopteri > Atheriniformes > Atherinidae > Atherinosoma > Atherinosoma microstoma. The sequence continues at coordinate 2,469,691 of JBBBVU010000021.1, read as the reverse complement.
TTGGGTGCCCCTGACTTAGAGGTAAGTGTTGCCACTTTTTTAAGCTCAACTGACAAAACATGGACCAAAGACAAAGGAAGTAATTATTACCCAAGTTTGAATAAGAAAGAAAAAGCCAACATGTTTGTCTTAGCTTCATGATAGCATGCATGAGAGAACGCAGCTCTACTCACAGCTCTGTCGTTGATGCGTGACGACAAGTCCAACACTTGTTCCCTGGCCGAACGCAATTCCACGCCCTCGCGTTGTAGCTTGTCCTTCATCTTGTTCAAAGTCTTCATCATGTCCTCCTTTTCCTGGGTTTTGGTCTCACACTCCCGCTCTTTCCTCTCCAGTTTAGCTAGCAGCTCTGCATGATCTAAAAGCAAACGGCGAGACACAAACATTTAATAAAATGTGGATTTTGATAAGATGCTTGAGGGCGGGTGGGTTGCAGATTCATACCTTTCCTGAACTTCTCCGCTTGGTCTCGCCACAGTTTCACCTCATTTTCATTGACCAACCTGAAGAGCAGACAGAAAATGTAAGCACAAAAACAGGCACAGTCTCACAAGTTAGCACTCACACGTAGGGGGTCAACTGCACTCCAACCAAGTCAATACAGGCCATTCTGAGGGAATTTAATCACCAGATTGGAAACCCATTGATCAGTGACACTAATCCATGACCTCCTCAGATTGATTAGCATTAGCAGCATTGACTGAGTTGATGCAGTTTGCTCTCTGAAGCTTCAAAGGACAACATTAGTGGCGAGATAAATCCTGCAGGGCTGAAATCAGTTGCACAAGTTATTAATCGTGGGACTGATAGAAGTGTGACATCATGTAATGTGAGAAATCGGATTAACGGACGACTGTAAATGGAAAACAGAGGTATGAGACAAATTGGAAGAAAAGATTAGCAATGGGATGTTTTCAGAAGTTATTTTGAGATGATGAAAGATTGGAAAGTGAAACCTTGAGCTTCGGTTGTAGCCGTGGCTGGAGTCGAGAGAACAGACATGTTTCAGTAGAACCGCTCACACAGTACAAGCAATTCTTTCAAAAAGTCAGGAGAGAGAGAGAGAGGTATTGAGCTGGGACTCTGAGGTATGACTTCACCGTGGTAACGATTCTCACTTAATTGCTTTTAATCAATTCACACTGGGTAATCCACAAGGCAGTTTAAAAGAAAACTGGTCATTAATCAGTTTCAGGTCTTCAAAGTTGATTATAAAATCAGCGCTGCTTTAATTACAGTTCAAACAAAGACACGCCATCTTCTCTATTTTTGACTGGATGAATAAATACCTTTTGCATAGCTGCGGAAAGATGTGATTTGTGCAAGAGTGTTAATTCAAGGCCAGGCACAGATGTGAATGGTCAGAGCTGTTGTCATGGTGACCACAGATGATGAATGACTTTGTCTGCCAGTTGTTTTAACGCGCCCCTCCTCCCTTTAAGCCGTCACGGCACGAGCCACAGGTTTTCACCCGTTAACCGTCAGGGGCCTCCGGCACACCGCCAACACAATGAGGAAATCTCGTCTCATGCACTCTTCTTTTTCCAGGCGCAATTTACTCTCTCAGAGTTTATGGAAACACAATGGGACTTTGGCAGAGGTGTGATGGATCTGCGAGGGGCAGGAACGAATGTTCGGGCTCACACGCAGCATCTCTTTCGGAGGACTATTGGAAAGAATTGCACTCAAGTGTGCTGATTGCAAAAACAATGGTGGCTGAATTAGTGAACAAAGCAGGAGCTGGCAGGGGCCAAGGTGCACCACGCTACATGTTTTATGGTGCTTTCACCGCAAAGACTAAACACATTAATCACCGATCGTGAGCTTGGTTTAAACATAACAAAACTGAGGAGAAGAAAGATGGAGAAAGAAAAGAAGGACAGCTTGTCAGAAGGCGAAACGGAGGTGAAACGGTGAAAAAAAAAACACACCAAAGCTCCAAATGTGATCTCTCAACTCGACCTACACACCACACAAAATCCATGCTTTGGTTTCTGAACACAAGAGCATATTAGTTTCAAAATCCAGCGAAACCTCAACCGCAGAAGCCAGCAAATGTCAATGATCGTTTGGAAAAATTTCTCTCTGAGCAAAAGCCTCAACGACGCATCCAAAACTTCTACTTCCAGTTCACTCAATGTGATGTTTCTTTATAAACATGATTGCTCCAGCCTGTTGTCTCGTACGAGGAGGAGTGCATGCTTGGCAGCAACCAAACATGGCTGACTTGGCCGACCAGCCCTCCTAATGCGATTAGTCATTTTCCTTTGATCTCCAGCTTCACGCTCAGAGTGAGGCTTCCTCGGATTCAGCCCACAAACCCCCTGCTGCCACCTTCATATCACCTCTTCATCCGCATTAAAAAAAGAGAATCTGAGCTTCTACCTGTGGATATTGTATGTTTTTTCTATGCTAGAGCTGATGCACTGCTAATTTTAGCTCTCTGCTTCTTTTCCTTCGTGTCGTGCCTCTTGATGTTGATTTCAGGCTTTGATCTTAGCTGGAAGTGATGCTGATCGGATGCACTGCCCACAAGATTCTTTCAGAATTAAGAGCCAGCACTGAAGGAAGAGGGGAGGCTTTTAAAAAGATCTGCAGAGCACTTAAAGACTGGAGGACTCACTGTGCATTACAGACATAAGGAACTATTCCCAACATTGAAGTCCATTAGAATAAATGAATTGGAACAGGAAATGTACTGCATGAAAATCCTGCATCCATCATTGTATACTATATACGTGTTTACTTTTGTGTCACTTACATGCGAATGATGTTCTTAACACTGAAGTTTTCTAGAGGGGCGACATCAGGGTCCTCTCCCTTGTCGTCCTGCAGGACTATCTGCTGGAGGATCCGGTCTAAGAGCTGCCAGTGCTGCAGGCTGCCTCCTCCGCGTTTATCTGAGCAGATGTAGAACAATGATCTTAATAAACTGGAATTAAATGGTTTTTCCTGATGTGAACTAAAAAGGTGTGCATGCATTTTATTGCTTTATTTTGGTTAATCCTGATTGTACTCACAGGGCATCTGCAGACAGTGCTGGAGGATGGAGAGGAGGTGTGGGTAGGAATCTGTGTGGCTCAGTTTCTTCTTGACCAGCTCAAACATGGCGCCGGCACTCTTTGTGTCTACATGGGTCTGTTTATAGGAAAGGAACAAGAATCTCTCATGAAACTAAGAAATCCATTAGACTTCTGATGAATCCAGTCACACATAAAGCAGATCAGTGTCTTAGATTAGTTTGAAACTGTATTTAACTCACCATATCAAACCTTTTGGCCAACTCTGAGTCATCCTCATTCCTCACCATCTCAAAGAAATCCAAATGCCTGGAAAGACAGCAAAAAGAACCTGATGTTTAATCATTCACACAACCAACATCCAAACTCTGTTTTATCCGATTTATTTTTCTATTGTAGCTTTAAACTGATGACGAAATGATGGATTATTATTTTGGGGTTTCTTTTGAATGAACAAGATATTAGTGTGATTTAATTAAAGATAAATACATAAAAGTGAAAGCGGGATTTGAGTAAAATCAATGAATGTACAAAAAGTCAGTGTGTGGTGAGATGATAATTACAGACAAAGATGAAACAATGATGCAAATAATATCAATTATACATTAATCAGCAAACATGGACAGCTTTATTTAAAAATCATTTGCTGATGTTTTATGAGAGGGTCTGACTGAATGACATTAAAGGAGCTCTATCAGCCCATCCATCTCCAACCAGGTTGCAGTTTGCTCTGCAAAGAACAGCAGGAATGTAATGCCGTTTGTGGAGGTACAACCCCCCCCCCCCATCATATATATAAACACTATTTAATGTAGAGATCTGAATCAGTGGTTTTCAAGCTGGAAAAATAACAAAACCCTGCCAGAAAAAAAAAGATCCTGAAACTTTTATACAAACAGCTTTGCTAGTGAAACCCTAAACCAGGGGGGTCAAATGTACTTCCCAGGGGAGGTGAGTCAGTTTAAGAGGTCAGGATTACCACACATGTGGAAATGCATATTCATGTAAAAAATATATATATATAATACTTACAAGTTTCTCTAATCATTGTATTTCTCTGTTCCAATTACCTGTGATTTAGGCCTGTGCGGTATACCGGTTCGTACCGAATACCGGTGTATATTTTCGTTATGATATAAATTTTTCATATACCGC
>JBBBVU010000021.1:2438939-2452106 GCA_037177055.1 Atherinosoma microstoma | reverse complement strand
TGGATGGATGGATGGATGGATGGATGGATGGATGGATGGATGGATGGATGGATGGATGGATGGATGGATGGATGACACACAATGGACTTTTAAAGTAACACTATGTTACTTTCTGACCTTAAAAATATGCGTTTCTGACTCATTTTGATGGCACAGGGACATTTATTATGTATATTCCCAGAGCCATCGTTGCCCTGTAGCGTCCCGAGGCTGAGAAACTGCACTTCACAACTTTTTCTTCCAGGGAGCTGCGTCACTTTACAGTTGAGTTATGCTTTATGCACCACATCACACCAACAACTGGATATCAACAGACTAGCCATTTTTGAACACATACTATGGTTGATTCCTCAAAAAACACAACAAGACATTATTGAAAGAAGAGAAGAAAAGAAAGAGAGAGAGAAAGAAACATAGTAGAGGTAGAATGCAAGAAGGATGCCGAGTTACTCACTGAGAAAATCTGCCAAAGTTTAGGGGCATTTCTTTAAAGTTCTACATTTAGGGAAATATGAAGGCAGAAATCAAATATATTCCTAACTCGTTTTTAGAAAGGAACTCTCTGCAGCACCAGAGTCTGCAGATATGTCTAGGTTACCAACTCCAGACCTCTTGGGCCAGTGCCCTGCAGGTTGTAGATGTTTCCCTGCTGCAACACAACTGAATCAGATTAATGGGTCATCAAGAGGCTTGTACAGGCTTGTTGGGGATATATTTAATTTGAAACAGGTGTATTGCAGCAGGTAAACATCTAAAACCTGTAGGACAGAGTTGGGGATCCCTGGTTCAGGTTATTCATTCAGTCACAATTTTATGTCACTAAATGTTCCTACATCTCACACACTGGACATTAAAAAGTGTTAAAGTAACTAAAGTGCATTCTTGTCCTTAATTAGAAACTTTTGTTGCATTGTAAATAGCATTTGCAACATATTTTTTGTCACATTATATAAGAGTTGAAACATTAACAAATCCAGAAGGATTTGCATGGAAACAGATACATCTTGGATGTGCCTCATATTGGAGAATTGTGGTGACAAATCAGATCAGTAAATCATAAATGCAATTAGTCACACGTTTCGAGTGGCTGGCATGAACACTGCCACTTGAAAAATGGAATTTTCCTTAACTTTCCACATCAAGCAACAGACCAACAATTTGATCTGGCAACACAGGAAATCATCCAAATCATCCCATGGTCCTGATTTTACTTGCACCGTAGATAAGTCATGTGGCTTGACTAGACTGGGAATGCTTAAAATGTCAGTAACAATGCATAATACATTTTATCAAAGTAGTGATAAAAGAAGCGCTGAAAACATTTAAATGCGATGGTTTAAATTCAGAAATGTGAAAGACTGAAATGTTTGAGGCAAAGCTAAAACAGTTAATAAAGTTCATTTGATATGAATTTATATAAAATCCCCAAACCAGTCTTCACTTCACTGCTATAAGAAAATAAACCTGATAAACACAGATCTGTGTCCCTGTTTTATGCTTATGAAGCTGCAAATAAGCCTAATTTGTCTCTTCTCAGGTGTGAAACCTATTACTTTCAGCTCCACAGCTCTATTCCCCTTCAGGAAAACAGCTTAGACGCATCACGACTGCACTAACTCATCAGAGTCGGGACAACACATGAATTATCGCTGTGTGGCCAGTGAACATCCACAGGGCTCTGACATTATTTTATGAATGAACATCAAGATGCTGGTTGTACGGCAGTCTCTCTGGCCAACAAAGCCAAAGTGACATCATCCAATAACTCTGCTACTGTAGAAGGTTTGTCCCCTGTGAGCTCGCCTGAGAGCCAAGACATGAAGTAATGGATCTCTTATGAAGCAGAACAAGTAATGTAGGGTAGATGGAGAAGTGGTAGTTTGGAAAAGGGAGGGAACTGGTCTGACTGTGAATAATGATGCCTAACGGAGGACTTAAATGAGAGGCAACTTTTGTGGGATGGAAAATGGTGAAAAGACAATACTTTTTTTTTTTCTTAAACAGAGCCACATCTGCCAATCATTATAACTTCGGTTGCTTCCAAAGTCCAAGTTTTTCCCCAGATATTAGTGAAGTTATTTTTAATGGCGCTATTACAATCTGTATTGTAGACCTTTACAATATCTGGGATACTTTGAACTCTTTTGCTGGGGAAAGTGCTGGAGTTTTCTTGTGGAAGGCGGGTGAAGGGTGATCTGAAATGTTCTCAGGCTGAGCAAACTCTCTTTAGTTATAGCACCTTCACACCAGTTAAACAAGAGTGCATTGGCTAAAATAAGCAGATTAAATACTTTCCCAGTTGCTAGTAGGGGTTTACTTAGTTCCAATATGATGGGGAACCCAGCAAACAGGTCTGCATCGTACTGAGAGCAATACCTTTGGACCGAAATCTCAGATAAACACAAAGTCCTGTGATAACGCCTTCAAGCAGCCTGCCATCTTGCAGACAAAAAAATAAATCAATTTAAATTATTTGTGTTCGTAACATCCTGCTGTCAGTTTCAGAGCCTCCATATTAAACATCACTATTGGTAGATCTGATAAGTGAGCTATAGACCTAGTTGCAATACCTTCATTAATAACTGACATGCGCACCCAGCTCTTGTGTCCAAAGTCAGTCCTTAAGGGTCACTGTCCTGCAGGTTTTGGATGTTTCTTGCTGCAGCACACCTGAATCGGATTAATGGGTCAACATGCTTGGTCAGAACTTGAAAACAAGCTGTTGAGGAGAGCCATTTGATTTAAATCAGGTGTGTTGGAGCAGGAGCAGGATTGTGGATGAAGCCAAAGCTGGGAAGGCCGAGCACAGAACTTAAGAGTCATTTGATGCAGAACTAAGTGCAGATTTTAAAGGCACATATTAGTGGGTGTTAACAAATTTGTTGACAAGTGTTAAAAAAAAAAGACTTTGGACCAGCTAAGGTGGCCCCTCCATAAAAAAAAAAGTTTATATTTTGGTTTATTCAATGCATTTTAGTTCTCACCCTTGGTGGGCTCAGTAGTTTGGTAGTTCATTTTAAAACTGCATGAATACACAACAGACTATGCTTAAATGACTTGCAAGTCTGTGTGTTTTGCAGAAGATATAGTAAAACTGAAAGGCTGAAGCATAACTTTGACAGCATGTCTGACACCTAATAGCACTGAGGCAGTGCTGCAGCCCTGGTGGATTTCAAACTCTTGGCAGCTCACAAATCAGAACTTTCTGTGTGCTGTGTGTGTGTTGTCTGAGCTTGACAGTAAAAACCGTTTCTCCAGACTTCACCTCTAAGCTCAGGTAGCACTTTGCTGTTCAGAGGCTCATTCTCTTCGGAGTGAAGCCGGTAAATAAAAGCAGCAGCCTTCAACACAGGCCGTTGCTACATGCGTGTCATAAACAAGGGAATAAACAGATATTAATACCAGTATTTTTGGCTCTGAGTTTATGGTGGTCTGCATAAATCATTACTAAAAGGTTTATCTGAATCATAGCCTGGAAAGCTTGTAAATGTATAAAAACTTTGTTTGCTTAGATGGAGAAAAACATTACAAAAAAAAATAACTTAGTGGAATGCAAAGAAATTAATGACTGTTGGAATTGTAAAATTAGCCTTCTTGTCTTTAAATTTCATGCTTACATGTCACAGTTGGAGTGCCCCTCTTAAAATGTCACTTTTTTACGATCTCTAAACATTTGGGAGCCAACAAGTCGCCCACATAACAACTCAAACCAAACACAAACAAGACAGCAACTAAAAAAAATTCAAGTAAAAGAAAAATCATATAATGGTGCATCTTAAATAACCGGGGAGATAACAGCAGAGGAGAGTCCTGCGATGTTGCTTTCATGCTGTCTCTACTGGCAGCCATACTGGCTAGAAATAATGAATAATGCCATCTGGGTTGGGCTCCCATGTCATTCCCACTCACTGAACTGCTGAGTGTCTAAATGGCCCGTTTGTCATCACAGTGTGTGTGAATGCTGGGGTCACAGCGAAGGAATGTGGTCATGTGAGTCTAACCAGCAGTCAGCAGGGAGATGATAAAAAGTTCATCCAGAGAAAAGTCTGAGAAAGAACAACTGAGAGAACAGAGACTTCTTAGGAGGCACATGCTTTAAATAAGTGGAGTAGAGTCATGTAATAAATAAAATGACCCTCTTTCAGAGCCTTTATGCATCAGGACATTACGAAAAAGAGAGATAAAATTAAATAAATACAACCTCAGATGAACAACATCATCACTCATTTAGAAAACTGAGCCAAAAAAGAGAAGGAGTGGATGAAAAACTGACTCTGTTGTAGATTCATTGCTTATATGCACACGGATGGACTCTAGAATACTTTGGTATCCAGAAGAGACCTGATGACGGCAGGGTGTCCAGGTCCAGGTCCATCTCATCATCCCTCCACCATGTTGCTTGTTGGTATGAGGTGTTGGTTTGTTGTGCATTCTGAGCAAACATGTCCACTTTGGTCTGGTCTATCCAGAGGACACTGTTCCAGAAGTATTGTGGCTTGTTCAGTTGCAGCTTTGCAAACCTAAGCCATGCAGCCATGTTCTTTATAGAGACAAGAGGTTTTGTCTTCCAATCCTTTCAAACAAGCCACATTTGTTCAGCCTTTTTCTAGTTGCACCGTCAGAAACTTTAACATTTAACATGCTAACTGAGGCCTGGAGAGTCTGAGATGTAGGCTTGTGGGTTGTTGTTTTTTTCATTTTCTTTGAGCATTGCACAGTCTGACCTTGGACTGAACTTGCAGGGACGTCCACCGCTGGGAAGATTGGTAGCTCTCTCTAATGTTTTCTTCTCGTGCATAATCATTCTCTCTGTAGAATGATGGACTCCAGATACAATAGTTTGGAAATTACCTTATAACCCATCCCTGACTGATGGGCAGCGACAATTGCTTCTCTAAGATCATTGCTGATGTCTTTCTTCCTTGGTATTGTGTTAAACACACACACCTGAATGCTGCAGAACAGCAAACTGACTAAACCTCTGCTTTCAAGTGAACTGATTGGCAGCTCCTGGCTTCTGCTGAGTACCATTATTCTTATAGAAGCAGTGAGATTGGACTTACTGCTTCTGCATTTTGACTCAGTTTTTGTTCAATAAATAATGACAGTGTAATGTGTTGTTCTTCTGATGTTGCGTTTACCTAACTTTAAGACCTGGTAAGGACCAGATTTATTGTATTATTTCTTGATATGTAGAAGCTCAGAACTGACAAAGTAGAAGGAGGTGTTGTGAGTTGACTTACAGCCGCCATGGAGTTAATACGGTCTATGTAGTAATCCGGCCAGCTGGTGGCCAGTTTGTTGGGGTCCTCTTGCTCCTGCACATAGACAAAAAGAGACAGAGTCAAACACAAACAGTATAACTTTATAAATGTTAAAGAGCAGCCAGGATGATTTATGGTTGAGTAAATAGTTCATGTTGAACCTCATTAATTTCCTTCATTCTGACCACAATCAGTAGTTTGCATCACATCCACTAGGATGCAAACATAAAGCCTGTGTTTATTCTTGCGCCTAGACTGGTTTTGGATGTCAGCCAGTATGCTTAATGGTCTAAAGTCACATATCTTGACAGCTACTAGGGGGATTTGGATACCCAATGTCGAGAGCTGGACATAATCAGAGTCAGACGGCTTTTCAGCACACTTATCAAGGCAGAGACTGCAATCTTTTTCACCATTTTCTTGGGGATTGGGGTGATTTTTGTATCAGCTGAAGGTCTGCCAAAACCTCATTCAGCTGACCGTTTCAGTGGTGATTGGTAAGGGCCGTTCATTTCGGACACAGTGATCACGGAAGTAAGTTAAAAGATTTTTGGGTGAGATTACAACACGTGATCATTAAGAACAATAATAAGCAAAACAACATCTCTGTATGAATTCCTGAACATGTTTGAATGGATGATGTTTACAGGAATAAAGAGATCCCCAGCAGATGATTCCAAACAATTACAGGAACATCCCAAGCTTCCTTGACTCATGACAAGATGCACACATACAGTTTATTTATTTATTTAGCATGAATCTATATGTTGCTACCAGCAGCCAGACTTTGTTGCAATCTTTTTAAACAATCTTGAGCATCAGCTCTCAAGACTTTAAGGTTTTTCAAAGTTTTCTTTGGACTTCTTCTGTTTTTTCATTTATTTTCAGCCGGGTCCTTGTACCGGAACTTTTTGTTTGCCAACTACTAAATTCTGACCTATGAATCATTAAAGTAAAATAAGGCTCATAGCTCGACATGAACCAGTGTTGTGTTGAAACAAAACAGACAACTAAGGAAGATGAAAAATCAATTTAACCATTTAATGCCGTATGTATCATATTTTATACGAACAGTTTCTGAAACTTTTTGCATCACTTTATGGTAAAAACTTTGCTCAAAAGCCTGCTGTACACAATCTAATACTAATAGCCCCCTTGATGGACACCTTTTGCACTACAGTAATTTTAACATATCAAATGGTAATAAACATTTAATAGACGAAAATTGTTTAATCTTTTCTTTACATTTTGTTAAAAGGGCCAAATAAAGACTTCAGATAAAAAAATTTTTGAATGCTTTCCCCATTTTTTAAATTGTGCACTTTTGTTACAAGCAGCCTGTCACAAAGACACATCTATTGTTCCCATTTCTTTAAATTAATCTATGAAAAACAGCAAAGATAACACAGGTTGACAGTAACAAGGTGAACAGGGCATCCTTAAAACATCAAGATCTTTGCATAGTACCGTACATACCGGGAAAATAGATCATAAAAAGGGTGAATCTTTATCAAACGTAGTGTGAACCCAGTAAATCCTTCTGGTAACCCATTTCTGTCAGAAGGTATCGTCACATCCAGGTTAAACCTTTTAATCTGAGCAAACAAAAGCAGTTTCCTCAGTAAAACAGGGTTTGACAGGACACCTCAATCAATAAAAACCTGACATTTCAGACTATTCACCACTTTCTTTTCTGAAGAGAAAGAAAAGCTGGCAAAACAACAGCTCGGATTTATCTCAGGCAGAGATCAGTTTGCTCCGGCCAATCTGGGGAAGTGTGATGGTGCAATCCACCAGGGCATAGGTACATCTGGTCCTGCTTTGCTCAGAACACTGGTGAAACATGATTACCATCACTGAAATTGTGTTAAGAGTGTGCTGCATTATTTCAAATTTGAATAGTTTTCTAAGAGAAAAAACAGTAATGTTTCTAAGAGTACCAAAAACTTGTCCTTTTGATGCATGAATTCAAACAAGACACAAAAAACCCAGTTTGTTTTCTGTAAATGAGGTGGGAATGCAGGACGATGACTGATCTCAGTGTTCCTAAGACATTGCTTTCTTCTTGCTTTGTCATTTATAGAGTGCTAACGCTATTTTACAGACACCAGAGAGGCTCAGATTGCCTGCACATGTCATTCTGTATATAGCCCTCCATAGCTGAAATAATAAGCCTACTATAAAATGTAATTTGTGAGGTTGTTATTGAACCATTTGTACTTTAACAACTTTATTTACTCCAAGGGCATTTCTGCTGCAGCAAGAGCTCATTAATTCTCTGTGTTCCTTCCTGATATCAAAATCAATATTATGCCAACCAGTCTGCACATTTTAAAATGCAGCTTTGATGATGGCATAGTCACAAAGCTTAAAGCAGATGACCTTTCCTTTTTATTAAGCCAGACAAAAGCCACTCTGAAACCAGCCTGAGTTGATTGTCCGCAGACATAAAATCCTCCAATTATCTACAGTAACAAAATAAAATCAAATGTGGGCTTTAAAATGAGATGTGCAATCAGCAAATCCCCTGATTCTTTATTTCTTTATAACCACATATTCACTCCAACAGACGCAGTTTGTTTGGACTAAACACAAGTTTTGGTCAATGCGGACTGCAGCCCCAGTAACAAGCATTGTTTCTGATCTCCAGCTCTCTGTGCCAACGTGCCAATAAAGCTTGAGAACTGAAGTAAAACAAAAACAATAGGAGGTCACTGTGCTGCTCGGCCTTGCGTTTTCAAGCCGGCCGTCACTTCCACTGTACCGCTGACACGCTCAGGACCCGATGCCAGACAGATGCCGACGCTCAGATTAACAACTTAACTGCCTCTCCGTGACCCCCTCGGCCAAATCGCAGCCACCGACACGCCTTCACAAACATGTCGAGTCCAATGGAACGTTTATCTTGGCAGTTTCACAAGCCGGAGTAAAGTACCGTAATTTTCAACATGTTTCAGGACAAATAAAAAATGACGACAACGCAAGATTTGTTTCAGGGGTGTAAGTCATATCAGCATGCACGCTTCCTGAATTTAAGTCCTTATAATGGGATTTCTGAGAGGTGAAGTGATGGTAAGTGTGCTCTTGTGTGTTGCTGGCTTGATCAAACCACTGTGGAAGTTAATCACAGTTGATGACTGGTATTAAACTCTCGTGATAAGACGCCAGACTTGACTGAGCGGCGCTTAAAGAGCGGCTTGTGGAAGCGAATGGAAAGACCGGGCTGTTTTTATGAGAATGAAAGTGCTCATTACATTAGACATATTTACAAAAAGTGATCTTCTGCTGAAGGTTCTCCGCAGGGGGAAAACATTCCAGTCGCGTGTTCGGCTGCAGCAGTTTCAGGTCAACCCCATCATTCTGGTGCAATTATACACTTTCATTACACATTCCTCATGTCTGGTGACATTAAATATGATTTACAGTCGGGGTTGCAGCAAAGGAGGACAAGAATCCCCAACAGTGTATCAGGTATATATCTGTAAGGTGGTGTTCTTATTACAACCATCTGCTGAGGAATAGGCTGCGTCTCCAAAGACCCAAATACCCAACTAAATCCAACGTTCAGGCATATTTCTCCGTCTGTCTGGCAAGCTATTGTGTTTTCAGAGGCACCTGTTGAAAGAGAGGGTGAAATTACATATTTCAGCTTCCCCGCTGTCATGTAACTAGCAGTCTTAAACATTTCAAACCCCCTCAGAGGTTTCACTGACAGTCATAATTGAGCTCAGAGATCGGAAGAATTCTCTGCACGTATACCTTTTCAAGTCAAGGCTTCGGGAGCAACAGGGGGTAGAATTCCAACTACTCAACTGGCCAGGGTTAAAGCAGAAGCACTCTGAAGCGTCACAATAAGATGCTTCCGTTTACTGGAGGAAACTCTCGATTTTAAGTGATGAGCAGGAGCATGGGAGGAAAAAACAAAGACACAATACCATGCTGCAAACTGCTGTGCTGAGATGGGAAAATAACACATTTTCACGTGTGCAGACCAGGGTGTTTTTCAGCCTTGGCACTCAACTTGGCACAATCGCTCATTAACGGGCAGTCCAACTGTTTTGGATCTTATTCAGGGACAGAACCTATACATAGGCTCAGAGATATGGCAACGTGTTTCCATGAGGCGTCTAGTTTCTTTGGTTACTGGAATAATTATCAAACACCTCACACTCTGTTCCCATGAGCAAACAGAGGCCTGGGTGGAACTCTGGCTGTAAAGTGGGGACCCTCAGGAGGAGTCCAAAATTATAACAGCAAGAAGGGCTAAACTGAACAAAACATCTTTTATTAGACTAACTAAACAGCAAAAGTCTGAAGGCAGCCCAATTTAGTACAGGGAGTCTTTACTATGGAGCCATGGTGTTTTAATGCATGCTAGATTTTTGGAGTTAGTAATAAATGAAAAGCCTTCTCTGAGGGAGATGTGGGGTGGAAGCTCAGAAAGGCCCAGCAAAACCATAGCTGTAACGTATACTGCACTAAAAAATATTATGCATTAGACTAAATTTAATTTAAAAGCAAAATGTGCAGGTTTTGTAACAAAAAGTCTGCAGGAAGTAAATTTGCTGCCCAAAACAGCAGGTAAGCTGATATCTGTCATGGTCTGATTGGTGCTCTGCTGGCCAGGTCCCTGATTGTTTCCACCTGTGCCTGGTGATTACACTCATGCTGCTCACCTGTTCTGCATGGCATTTAACTCTCCTCTGCCATATTGTCTAATGTCGTCTGCCCAGCAATCCAGCGTTTTCCACTGTAGTTTTTGGACCTTTTTTCTTGCCCTACGGATTTCTGCCTTGACTCTTTATCCAGCCCTCTATCAGTGTGCTACCACCTTGGTGCTTGCAATTCTTTTTTGGAACACCTCAACCTATCTTGGACTGCCTTTCAGGAAACCAGCTTCCTCCACATTCCCTATTGTTAAATAAAACTTTTTAATGTTTCAGTCCAAGTTTGGCTTTTCTTTAGTCTGAGTTTCCCAGGTCATTACAATATCACCTTTTTAAATGAAATAAAATAAAATTTCTTGAATGTGCACAATCTAGTGCAAATGTCTTGAGTCATTTGCAAGAAAAGTAAATAAGTGCAGCGCTTCACTGACATTCAAACAAATCTAAATACAGTATATAAGACCAGTTCTGATGAGGCTTCGGCCAACCGTAGATGGATCAACTGAAGGTACAGATGCATCTCTCGGGTCCTGGTTCAGGTCTTTGCTGGATTTATTCCTATTTCTTCAGGACGTCACTTTCAGATTCTGTTCATGTGCTGTGGCTATTTATAGGCCTGACTCTTCTTTTGTCCTCCATTTGTCCAGTTTCTGCTCACCATGCTAAGGTATGCCAAGTTTCCAGCTAACAGCTCTGTGGGAATCACCTTGTTGCTAAAATCCTGTTTTCTGTCAAACTGTTTTATTGTGTTTTTTTAAGAGGCAACTAAATTTGAAGCAATTTAGCGATTTAAAGACCAAATCTAAGATTGGTCCTTTCCTAAAGTTGCCTTACGTGTTGATAAAACCCTAATTCATCAATGGAATTAGGAACCTTTTTATACGTGAATGGTTCATATGTCAGTGTTAAGTGACTTAAATAAAAAACACCTCCCTCTGAATATGGTCAGGAACAAGGACTGGACTGAGAATGGGTTATTAAAAAAGCAGAAAATGTTCAAAGAAAAGCTTCCAGGAAGCTGGAGAACTGCTGATCAACAGATTATGACAAAGTGGCTGCTGGGAAGAATTAGATATAAAGACATAAAGCTGGATCAACATTTTTCTACGGTACTGTCATGAAAAAAAATACTTTCATCCGATTATTTTGCCAAGAATCTAAAAAGGTATAAATGTTCTTTAACATATCAACCACATGCATTAAATCCCTTACTCGTGCTTTAAAGTATAAGTACTACATGAGCTGTCCAGTAACTACAGGGACACGCTGTTACACCTCGATTGTGTGAAGCATTAACAGCCATTAAAGTGGATATTATCTCCATATTCTCAGCTCAAGCTGTCACCACAACGTGTTCCTGTCTGCGGAATGAGCGTGATTGTCCGACATTCCAAAGAGTCGATGTGTCCGTGGGGAGTATTTATCTACTGAAGCCAGGATATAAGGTCTCACCTTGAGTGGCAGGAAATGGACAGGATATTGAATTCTGGAAGATTATGTAATACTTGCAGTGTTTTTTTTAAACCGGTAGTTGAATGTGAAAAGTTGTGGAAGGGAAATCTTTGCCGGGATCACGTTAAGTTACCGGGATGAAGCACACGTGGCTGATAATTGAAGACATAAGCTGCCGCTGCTCTTAGAAACATAGCGGTGTGTGTGTGTGTGTGTGTCTGTTGAGGTGTGTGTTATGTTAGTCAGCTTTAGTTATGCAACAGCATTCCTGATGATATTTAAAATGTTGGATAACATGTGGTTGAATGATTTTAGGGATTATAAAGGAATTCCCCTTTTAAAAAGGAAATTTAAAACCATGTTTTCTAAGATGTTTTGATGCAATGTAACAAATAAAAATGATTGTAGTAAATAATGTTAACATATGGAACATACATAGCATACCACATATTTCCAAGAACCGTTATTGTTCTTGATCACTCATTTTCTACTTGACGACTCAACAATTGCACAGCATGCAGTTCTTCAGGAGTCTTTTAACCTTTTAAAAGCTGAGGTTTGAGAACAAATGGTACCAAACTGTACCACAGAGTCCATTTTGGAGACTTCGTCTGAATTGGCTGCTTCACTTTATCCGAGTTGAACTTTGCAGAGATGTTGTTCACAAATTCTACTGTGATTTGAGAAAGGTTTATAGCTACAGTTATAAACTTTTTTATTTGAGCTATGTGCCACTTTCATTTATTATTCACTAGTGACACCTATACTAATATCTACACATAAATCTAACAATTGTTCCCTTTACTATGACTCACAAAGTATTTAGATAGACCAAGTGGTTGCACAGATACCCTCTTGTCATTATAGGCATGTCATTTTCAAGCAGAGGCCTTAAAAATAGGCACAAGGCTCAAAGGGTTAATTGGTGTAACGAGCTGTAAGCCAGGTGTAATGAAGAGCTTGAAACTTAAATGTCTGTGATCCACTATGTTGAACTAAAACAAACATCACAGCTTTACGTAAAGCAAAAAGATGTAAGCCGATTTTGTTTTAAAAGCTTTAATAGCAGATACTCCACACTGAGATAAACATGAAATAAACATGTGCACATTATCATGATTCATCTGTCAGCACATGCACAAGGACAGGCCTTGCATGTCATGTTTGCAAAGGGCCTCACACCCACCCTGGTGGATATTCTGTTTTTAAAGACTGAATCCTCTCTGGGATGCTCTTTCTACACTTAATCATGTTACTGACCCAAATTTTAATTGAAGCTAAACAGTTCTGAATCTAGCACCATGAGCTTTTTGTGTAACAACTTTTTGCAGTGTTTCCCCCCCATCTCAGCTGTTTTTTAAAAAATGTGTTTCTAGCTGCAAATAATACATCAAACACATTTCAAAACCTTCCCTTTTAACATGTGATATCTTACTCCTGTACTACATTTTCTTAACTAGCATCTCAACATTTTTTTGGAAACAAAGTTGTAGTTTTGTCAGTGTTTCAAAAAGCGATAAAAAAGGGACCCAGTGTGTGGTCATGGCCTGAAAACACAAGTGTGTTTATGTGTCAGTGCAGCGCAACTAATGGGAATCAGGAGACCCTGTTTCGCTTCCAGCACTGACCGATTATCGGCAGCTATTAGAGGCTACATGGTGTTGTCTACCTGGAGGCTGCTTGACACAAGTCGCACGCGCGCACGCGCACGCACACGCACGCACGCACGCACACACACACACACACACACACACACACACACACACACACACACACACACACAC
>JBBBVU010000021.1:2422535-2437513 GCA_037177055.1 Atherinosoma microstoma | reverse complement strand
CAGGATGGATCCATGCTTTCATGATGTTTCCAGCAGATTCTGAGCCTAGCATCTGAATGTGGAGCTGAAATGGAGACGTAACTTGATTTCAGAGAAAAACTGTTTTACAAAACTTCAAAAGATTTGGCTTTTTCTAGTCTTTGCTGCCTTTTCATAAAATGAGTTTTCTGGAATGCCTTTTGTTATGCCGTTTGTGAACCAGACACATTTTCCATTGACTGGTTCGGAAGTGAATAAACCAGGCTGAGAGTTGCTTCAGACTGGGCTGCTGGTGGCTGCATCTTTTCACTGTGACTGAAAAAAGAAATGGAAACATGGCTACTTTAAACACTGCTGCATTAACAGACAGACGTGCACAGCAGCAGAGGTTTAATCTCACACATGATCAGCTGCTCTGGGGAAATCCAACAGATTTTCTCTTACTCAAATAAATAGCAGCACTGTCCAAACTTTCCTCTAATAATTAGCTGCAGCCCAGAGTCACTTTTTATTCCTCAGCACGAAGCCAAATGAACAAGAGAAAACTTACGTTTTTGAACTGCAGCTGAGGCTATTTCTCTCTAATAATATCAATATTTAAAGAAAACCAACTCCATCTTGGTGGAGATGCTCTCAGCCACAACGAAAGGTTACATTTTCTTTGAGCTCTGCTGTTACTGTGGTCCAGTTCAACCTTCATGAATCTCAGTAACTGTTCAATGAGCTCAAACAAGCAGGAAACTGATACTTTCAGCTGCTTCCATCTACAGCTGTTGCTATATTTTTTGCAACCACTGCATGCTTGGCTCTTTAAAGTAAATTGTTATGGTTATATGTGGTGATATGGCATGTTGATTTGAGAAAAACTGTGACTTTGTGGCGATATATATCGCACTTGATTTACGCCCACCCTGTTACTTACGCAGTCATATCTAAATGAGACCGGGGCAAACATTAATTGAAAAGTGACCGATTGCTTTGACATATTATAAAACAAGCATCCCAGCTTTATACAGCCACACCATCATCAGTCTGAACTGTTGACACGGGGAATTCTGGGCTCCTAAATTCACATAATCTTTAAGACTATGATCTCCATCCAGGAATAGAAACCATTTTTATTCTAGTTTTGCATTCTTTTTCTAATGTTTGGCTTGAACATGAGCTTAAGCTTCTGACTTGCATTTACATGATTTAATGATGCACTGCTGCTACATAATTATCTGGCTGGATAATTGCACGACTAACTAGTGTGCAAGACTTTATTATAAAGTGATCAGTGAAACAATCTTTGCACTTAGACTCAGACATGCATCTGAAATGCTGCTTTCTTTACCAGGGAATCTTATTAGCGGAGCAGGGAAAACTGCTCTGTATGACTGTGGTTTGTTTTGCAGGTGAACAAAGTTAGTTTGTCCCTCTGTGGCTCCCTCAAATTGTTATCCAACCACAACAACTGGAGCCGTCGCTCTGCTGAGGCAAACAAGGGAAGCAGTGTTTGTCTCCGACAGGAACGGCCGAGGGAAATTCTGCTCTCCATTCAAATCATTGTCATGTGTTGATTCTCAGCAACAGAGGGCACTACTGTGTGGTGCACTACTGTGTGGTGCACTTGTGTCTGAATAACCTGCAAGCCTGCTTTTTTCCTTCCTACTGTATGTGGTTCTTGGTGTTTGCATATGGGGGCCATATTCATGTCAGCCTTTCTCTGTATTCACACACATGCAGGTTATTATCTGATATTGCACCCTGGTTGTTTTTTCTTTTGTTGTTTTTTTCCCCCCTCATTCTCCATTACGCCGCCTCCGACCATGAATGAGGGGTTTGTTTGGATTTTTCCTTCAGCTTTCCGCTGTTCACCGTTACCCTGGTTTTGCTCTCCGTTTCCTGGCCCGGACACACGGCTGTTTTTTTTCACCTTAGCTTTGTAAAGGAAATGATTTCTGACTGGGAGAGATGGGGGAAGAGATGACAAACTAATATATCCTACCTCTGAACCTGGCTTAGGAGAATGCAGTTCCAAAGTGCAGAGGCTGTTGCCAAAATTTAGTTTCCTCTACCTTCTACAACCGCGCAGACAGTCCTCATAAATGTCTGCGGTTGCTGCGAGATATTCAATAACTGATACTGGAGTATTATTGAATCTTTTTTTTTGCGGGTTGACATGTGTAAATGCATATTGTTCCAACAATCCAAGCTTTTCTGATATTATACAGTGCATTTAAAGCCCATAATTTATTAAACTACAGGTTGCATCCTCCTCTTTTATGACTGTACTCACACTCCAGCTCCCATCATGACCTTGACATCCCTCCAAACATGCTACAATTCAACTATTCTTTTTCCTAGTAACTTAATACAAGTCAGAACACAAAACTTCTACACATGCAGGTGCACACACATGCAAAAAAAAAGCAGTGCGTTTACTCCTTTTAAAAAGGTTGTCAGAGTTAATCACATCAAGCTAAATTGAGGCTGGACGCCCTGGAAAGTGGAGGGAGTGGTCTGATCCTGTGTTGCTTCCAACACTCAATCTTTGGCCAAAAAAATACATGAGCAAACAGACACAAGGGAGGGGTTTATGACTATTTATTCAATTTGCAATTGAGCGAGAGGGTGGGGGAAGAAATGTCCTTTTTCATCAAGCACAATACCATTTCCTGGGGGACATTTGACCACAAAGTGAGACTAGAGTTATTGTGGAGAGACATGCTGAGGGGTATGAAAGATATTTTGATGAGGGAGAGGGGTGAAAGAGAGGTCTGACTGTATGATGACAATTCTTAAGCAGGGTGAAGAAACTGCTCACTCAACTATGAGGAGTGAGTTTGAAGATTTAATAGGGTAAAAACAGGGGGTCAGGAGTGTCTCCAAGTCCTGCACGTACCACATGGCTGCAAGGAATATTGTGCAATTCATAATGGAGTAATATGTGCACGTGTTTACGTCAAAGAAGAAATTAGATGCTGGAAAAGGGAGCTGGTTGTGTGGTTGAGCTGCTTCGACTGTAAGTGGCTGCTTTTAGGAACATTCATGGCTGACATTTAGATCTAAACTGTGGGTTTGGGCAGCCAGTCAACAGAAGGCCAGCCAGAGATCACAGCGGATGTATGATAAAGTACAGCCAACTCACCTTCTTCTTGCTGCAGTAGATCTGCCATTTCTTCTCATCAGGCAGAGCAAACATGGCCTCTCTGTTCTTATCCGTCAAGTCCAGCTCATCCTGCAACAACAATGAGAGGCTATTTACCCACACAATTCATTTGTATACCACAGTCAAGGAGAAATGTGCAGAAAGCATGCAAACAACGTTTAAAGTAAGGACAGACACGATAAACAAAAGATTTCAAAAGTGTCCAAACTTCCTGATGTCTGCCTGAGAACAGTCTCCAGCAACTACACAGGAGTGTTTTAATATTCACCCTGCTGCTCTGTTCAATTCTTCAGCTTTGCACAAGGAGCCCCCTGCACCTTTTGAAATGTATATGAGCCCAGGAAATGAGTCTGTGTGTGCCAGGGAGAAAAAGTGGAGTCTTGGAAAAGAGCGATGGATAAATCAGAGTTGAAGGAAGAGAATCAGATGAAGGAAAGACTCAGATAGAAAGGAGGGGAGGGGGGGTGAAAAAGAGGAAAGTGTGAATGTGGAAATGGATGGCCACAAAAAACATAAGAGAGGATGAGAAGCTGTAGTGCCGGGGCTTTGTGCTCAAACTAATCTCCTCATAATGGCTTTGCTACCATGACGTCAGCTGTGAGTGGCGGGCCTCCTGGGGCCCCCTCAGAATGAAGATGGCCACTGGTGACAGAGGTGGGGGCCCCTCTTAAGCCAGCTGGGGTTTGTTTTCATCTGCTCTGCTGGACAGGGTGAGCAGGGGCGGCCAAAATTCCAAGAATTTGACACGACCAAGAATGACATCATCTCTCATCCAGTCCTTTTCATTCGGATAACCAGCAAAGGATTAATGTGGTTTTGGAAAAAAAAAAAAAAGGAGGAAAAATTCTGAAGGGTGTGAATTTCAAGGGGGTCTCACACACAGACAGAAACCACAAAGAAGCTTTCAATTCTTTGGTCTAAGTGTTTTTCATCTCACCAGCATCGTTTCAATGATTACTGCAACTCAGAACGAGTTGATCGAGGATCTCCGCTGCCCACTAAAATAAATACAATCTGCTGCAAAAAGAAAGCAAAATACCCAACCTCTGAATCAACGCCCTTCAATTTTTACAGATTTTGCTCCTGAATTGGACGTCTCTGCACATCCTCAGGCTCAGAAAATGGGGCCGTGGAAGCCAGCTCGGCCCTGGCCTGTTGCCTGGCCGCAGGGTCAAAGCCCTGCTGTCCAAGCTACTGCTCCTTGAGGAGCTAATTCTGGGAGCTGGTGAGAATCGGGGAGAATGAAACCCCTGGATGTGGACCAGATAGGAGCTAAGCCCGGCAGCTGCTCACTATGCAGCTTGCGTGCTCCTCGGGTCCACCCTGTGACTACTAATACCTCTCAATTTAAAGGTTTTATATGAAACGGAGTGATGCAACGGGAGCATATGCATCAGCAAAAAGAGATTTAGGCATATGCAAGATGTGTATTCTACAATTTTGATCCAAAAAAAAAAGTGTAAAACAAAGTTAAATCATTTAAAACAACTTATTTAATTAATAAAAGTACAAAGACAGAATATTTAACCCTGTTTTTACACCAAATATAAGCAAGACCTGATGAAAAAGGGACCATATGTTGCTCCAAAACGTGCATATGGTTCGGCATTAATGTGGCCTTTATAGATGAGCGGAAGTTGCACAATCTGTAAAATCCTTCATCGTGCATCCCATACTCTGCACGTGCACTAATATATCTCAACACCATCACCAGAGCTGTATTTTAATCAGTGTGCCAGATGGTTTCTGTTCTCAGTGGCCATCATTTCCAAACAGAATTACAGTTTTCCATCAAACCTCAATTTAAAAAGAAGACAGGCTCTCATAAGGCAGCAATGTTTCTTAATCTACTTTGTTTTTGTCTCTTTTTGGGAGTTTTACCTTCATTTGTGAATGCAAGATGAAACGTATTCACTGATGATTGGTTTTAGAAACATTCCTGAGCTCATGAAGCGATTTTCACTGCAGAATCAAGCCTCATCTCTTGGGTACAGAGATTTGTCTGGACTTTATAATGATATTAAGTACTGTAGAAGATGAAATCTCCATAGTCTTTGGAATTCCATGATGAAAAACATTATTTTTCTGCCCCAGTTTTAACATTTAATATTTTGTCTTGTACCAGTTTTGGTAAAAGCTGGTTTTATTATGATTTAATAGAAAAAACTACCTTTTAATGGAGCAGGTGCACACGGCCATGTTCTTTTTGTTTGTTTTTAAAGAATTCCATTAAGCTACAATTTTATGATTACATAAGTTTCCAAGGGAATGGATGGGATAATGGCAAAGTTGAGTATGGAGACCATGAATGGGAAAACAGGGACAGAGTAAATGGCAGTATTCTTAAGAATTTTAAATGTGGCATGTTTAATTTAGTCATTTTCAGGTTCACACAGTGCTGGTCTGCGTTTGAGGCCGAGAAAAGGAAAAAGAAATGAAGCTGTGGACACGGAGAGGGTGGAAGAATGTTCAGGACATGCCAGTTAGAGAACTTGAGTTTCCAGTTATGCAATATTCCTCCGTTTACTTTCCCACCACCTTCCAAACGTGCACCCATACCAGACCTACATCACATGGTCTCTCCTCATGACCCGAGCAAAACACCCCCAAAAATATGCAGCTCCTTCATTCTTCCAAAACAAAAGCAACACTTTTCTATCCTTCTCTTGATGTGACCCCCTCCCTTCCCCTCACCGCCTGAAACCAGTATGTTTCAGGCGGTGCTTCATCCAAACCAAAGCTAATATTGTTACACCTGCTGCTTGAGAGGGAAAAGTACACACCTCCAAATCCTTTTATATTTCACCCAGAACTGCCAAATGAATTATGTTACACTTTAATAAAAAAAACAATAACAAAAACAAAAGCTCTGGCTGGGATGTTCACAGAAAACCAGCCGCTCCGTCACTCCATTTCAGACATGGAAGGCTAAAATGAAAGCAACCAAAGAGTTTCAGAGAAGTTTAGATAGAGGTAAGTAGAACATATGAAGAAGGTGCTTCAGGGTGTTAGAAGGGGTGATGCTCTGACAGCATCAGTTAGCCTTTACAACATATAATGCAGGGGGTGTGCAGCGCCGGTCCTCAAGGGCCACAATCCCGCAGGTTTTAGAGGTCTTCCTGATCCAACACACCTGATTCAACTCAAATGGCGTTCCTCAAAAGCTTGTCGTCAAGTTCTGCCCCAGCATGTTGACCCATCAATCTGATTCAGGCTCGTTCAGGTGTGCTGCAGCAGGAAAGTTCCAAAAACTGTAGGGCAGCGGCTCTCGAGGACCGACTTTGGACACCCGTTATACTGGAACACCAAATAACTGTCCTAAACTGAATTCGTCTTGTGTGAAAGGAATGCAATACCAGAGGGACCATCAGTGCACACAACTGTATCCAACAGAAACACTTTGTTTCTCAGCATTTTTGCACACTATGCATTTTCTGGGGGGAGGGGGCTTTACCGATTAACTTCAGAGAGTTTGTAGATTAAGAGCAAACATTGTTCCTCAGATGCATAAGAAAACATGACTCAGATTGTTAAACAGGAAAACATAACTCAAATTAAATAAAGAAATTATTAAATCAGACCAAATTAGAAATAAAAATTAACAACAACAACTGATTATGTTTTTTGCACTGCAATATTCCAATATACACTCCACCAAGATCTTACTCTGAATAAGACACTGCTGCACAAACAGCATTTTCAGATCATCTTAACCCAAATAATGTCATACTCGGAGAAAGCAATAATTAAATTAAGCTTTATGGAACATTCTATCTTGGTTGCATTGTGTAGAAAAGTATACATCATATCACACCAGTCTTTAAATCACTGGACTGGCTCCCTGTGTGTAAAAAGATAGATTTTAAAGTACTGTTAATGGTCTTTTGGGCTTATTTTCAACAATCAAGTAGCTACTTTTTGTCATAAGGACTGGCAACACCAGTTCCAGGAGATGTTCGTGCAGAACAGGAAGGCTGCAAGGAGAAATGCATGACTACAGCTCCTAACATGTAAACAGAATATGAATAAAATATTACCTGCAACTTGTGTAAATAACACAATTGGAAAATTATCTTATTTGGATTAAGGTCGGAATATTTCTTAGTAGTATTTCAACAAGGCGTGGGTGCATTAAACTGAGATAAGAGTAAGGCCAGTTCTCCGTGTTCAGGCTAGTCTAAACCAGCTAGATTTCTACACAAGATCATCTCTTAGTCAGAATGAAGGTAAAGGAGCAAATATTCCAAAATGTTGAAGTCTCAGTTGACATGAATGACACGCAGAGCCTGTGCAAATGAACTAGAGCAGGATGCATTGTATCCTGCTGGGAACGGATGAAAATTTCATGGTGACATGAGTTTGTTTTTATGACATTACTGAAGTACAAAGATGTAACATGTTGAGTAGAGCCTTAAATATTCATCCAACACATCCAACACTGTGTAAATGTAAACAAAGGAATGAGCTGTAAAATGAGGTTGAAGTCAACAAAAATCCCTACTAATGTTTACTTTACACATCCATGTCAGGAAATGAACAGCTAAGTGATTGAAGACAAAAAATGAAGCACAGTAGTGCAGTCACATCAATAAGAGCAAGAAAAAAGTGGCTGAAAGTGTGTTACATTTAGGATTAAGATTCTAAATGCAAGGCAAACTAATGGAGAAAATGATAGGGTTACCATAAAGAATGGGAGTGGGTGCGTCTTTGTGGACTGGAAATGCTTAAGGTTCCAACTACATGGGAAATGTGACATCCTCCCTCATGCACGTGCATCTATGAAGTGGCATTTCTGGAGAGGATATGAATGTCTTTCCCTCATGTGAGGTCTTACAGTCCTGGCTGAGAGGGCTCGCACATGAAGACATGTACTGTAGCTCCATATATCCTGCAGCAGTCTGCATGCGAGACAGGGAGGCAGAGGAAAGACAGGCAAGATGGCAGGAAGTCATATGAGGCCTCCAGGGGACCCACAGGAAGCTGTAGCTGCCATTATTGACCCAAACAAGGCTCAGTGAGTTTGTTTGTGTGTGTGTGTCTATGTGTGTAAGCCCCAGTCTCCACCTTACAGTTTACAGTGCAGAATGCAAAGACCACATCAGAGTTGTGGTCTTTTTCTTTATCTTTGCAAACCATCACTGCATTCACACTCACACGCTGAGCTCGGTCCGTTTACAAGCATTCAGATGAGTCATAGTCTCCATTCTTTGATGAGTCAGACAGTAGCCGGCTAACAGCTTCTCCTCATTCAAACAAGTCTCCGCCACCTCCATGATAAGGCTGACTCAGGACAGCGAGCACAGGCTTTACAACAGAGGGGGGAAGACGGCTTTAGAAATGGGAGGGCAGTTAGAGAAATGCAAGAGGAGGGAGGGAAACGGAAAGGAAAGATGGGTGCATCCCAGGGTGTACACAAGGAAGGAAATTCACTCCCATAGCCCAGAGGAATGAGAACATTTCCATTCACTGCCATTATGCAACTCCAACTGGAGTCCAACGAGACAGTCATACTGGATGGAACATTGGGAGAGGGTTAGTCTTCAAAAGTTACATTTTCCTGGAAACACATGTTGGGAGTCTGAAATCAGAAAAGCTAATTTTACATTCGCTGCTTTGAGAACTACATTTCTATTGTTATAAATAGTAGTTGGAAATCATAAAAGATGGAAGCACAAATCCAAAAACTGACTCTGCATCTGGACCACAGCTGGACAACTGCTCAGAGGTGGGATTTAACCGTCCCAAATTATGAGATAAAGGAAGAAAGACAGACTCAGAGAAAAATGAGGGCAGAGAGGAAAGCCGATAGAACATGCGCACTAATCTCCACCAGTATTGTAAACTCCAGATGTTGGCCTAGTAGACCTGATCCAGCTGTGCCAATTTGGCTTATACAATGTACGTTATGTCCTATCAACGCACAACTAATCATTACAGGTGGGAAAAGACAGGCTCTTCCTTTTAAATAACTGTGATTGAAAAGAAAAACACAGCTTTCATCCACAATTTTAACATTTTAAAAAGGAAAAAAAAATGCCACATACGTTGAGCTTGACTGCTCCCTCCAACATTTGGCCTGGAGAAGCTCAGTGGCGCTGTAGTAGCAGCTCGGTTTGGACCCTTGTAAACGCGTCAACAGATTGTGACCATATGCCGACCTTTCCACAGTAAACGCTCATTGTTATCAGCTGAAACTTGTAAATGCCAGTCTGACTGTCCCCAAACAACCTCACACTTGGCTTCTCTTTGTAGAAACAAAAAGTTCATTTTAGTTTACTGAGCTGCCACCAATGAGAAATGAATTCAAGTACCAGAATGATTGAGAAGGACCCACTTTCAATTACCCAACTCAGAGCAATTTATCATTTAATGATAAAAGTTATTAGCAGGGAATGGCCTTGACAAACAAAAATAAATCTGTCAATGTTCCCGGTGTACCGGCAGACTTCGCACATGGCCTTTATATCAAATATGCGTGCAAACCTTGAAGCGGTGGTGGAAAGAAATAGTTGAAAAACTGCACCGTGATCCAAAAAACAGACTCAGAGCTGCAAAACAGGCAACTGCTGCCAGATGCAAATGTGTAGTTTAGCTGATGTGATGCATCAGTCCTTGTGATGTGGGCTTTACTTATTGTGTCAAAATCAGCGGCGATTGCTTCCAGGTCCACAGGAGGCTTTCATATGGGTTTACAGCAGACCGAGAGGCAGGTTTATTCTTCAGACTTTCCCCTGAGTGGGTTGCTTTGCATTTGACAGAGCAAAGTTGAGTGTTTACACACGGGAACTAAGAATAGATCCCACACATGCTCATTCTGCAATATTAGTTTTGTGAGCTACAGACCAGGAAAAAACATGTCATGTCAGGTTTGCTTCACAGCCAATTCCACACACCTGCATTTTGCATGAAGATAAGAAAAACAAAACAAAAGGAGGTTGTTGAAAGCAGAGGTCTATACAAAGCAGGTTTCAAATATTTAGGCCATCATACTGTTATGTGGTTCAGCGAACCAGAATTTTCATCTTAATACAAAACACAAAATAATCAAATAAATTAACTTAACATTAGATGCATATCTTTATAGGTCAGTAGCAATAACAAACGTTAGTGTAATCAGAGTCTGTTTTAGGCCAGATTAGCATCCCCATTGGTGGCATCTCTCATGTTTTACAGCTTAGTTGGTCTCGGACACCGAGAGACTCTTCACATGTACCATTCCTGTCTTTTTTGTTTCCATTTTCTTTAAAAGATTGAGAAAGTCATCGTTTAAGTCAGATACAGCTGAGACATGTCCGTCTCGTCTTCCACAAATAAAGTGGATGCTGAGTGTGCACCGTGTAGCCTCTCTCCCCAGCGGAAGACCACTTTAAGGATGTGAGGACACATGGAGGTGGTTTGCTCCGACGTTTGGCCCAGATCTGTCGCTCCCATTCCAGAGCCTCCACAGACTCTCATTCCCCTCATCAGGAAAGGCTTTAATAACAATAATCCCTGTCTCCCGTTGCCATGGAAACGCACTTTGTTATGTTATTCTCCATTTTTCTTGATTTCCTTCCCCGTAGCATAGCTCCTCGCCTCCCTACACACACTCACTGCTTGAGTTACAAGCAGCGAGTCCGGGCTGGCCGACTGTCTCCGAGAGGTCTGGTTGTACCGATTTTTGGACGACTGGTCAGATCTGTGTTAGCGTGTCGGCTGCAGGATCAGTAAACCAGATGTGGAGGACCCAGATGACCTCAGTTCGGTAGAATCTGTTCATATGTTGGTCACAATCAAAGCAGACATGAATCAAACTGTCACAGACTGAATGATCCTACAGCTGGAATATATATTTATCTTTTTTTTTTTACTTTGTAGCAAGGGAGGATTCTAATGTGCAAGTGTTGCATTTAGTGTTTGAGTTCTGCAGAATAGACGAACCAAAACATCTGAGATTGAGAATTAAATTCTGAAATGTAATCATCCTTTTAGGAATATATTTACAGCATATGGATGCAAATCAAGTTTGAAAATGCCAAACCTCTTCTTGCATGAAAAGTCAAGAGGTTTTTCAAATCAAGGACAGACATTTTTTTTTTCTCCCGTTTCCTCTTCAGTCAACCATCTGTGTCACTTTCATCTCAAGTTCAGGTATTCACCCCAGCAGAAGCTGTGGGTCATTCTGTCCTCTCAACCATGAGGACTGCCGTGATTTGGCTAAACGCTCCCATATGACAAACGTGTTTTTATTTGAATCCCAATGTACGGGTTGCAAATAAAAGCCGTTCGCTGATTGCTTCAGGTTAGTCCTAAGCCATGTCAGGCATCAGATGTGTCAACCAGCAACCTGTTGATCTTTCAGAACTAATCTTACATTATTACACAACTGCAACGCCACTGGGTCATTCCACTCTAAGGATACCGATTGAGGCAATCAGGGACTTGATTACTGCAATCTTAATCTTTAAATTTTCTTCAAATCAAGATAATAAATATCCTACGGCTACTAAAGTTTAATAGGTTGTGCAACACAAGTGGTTACAAGTGAGTCTAAGCAGCAAACATAGGTCAGTCTGGTCAGAAAGCTGGAAAAACATTGTCCCTGATAAGTTTCCTCATCATGAATTAAATGTCACTTAATCTCCTGAACTGAACCTGACAGTGGAGTGATACATCCTGCAGACACTGATGTGGCAACAGCACCAGAGTCAGACATGCAGTCATGCCACTCAACATAATGTTGAAAGAATTTGAATGATTCAGGAAACCAGAGATTGATGGAGGGGAAACAAAAAAGGTGCAAGGATGGTGAAAGAAATGACTGAAAAAAACAAAGACAGGAACTAAATTAAAGAAAGAGAAATAGCAACGCCAGGGCCAGGTTGCAGTCTGAGGCTGAAATCCACTTGCAGACCTCTTCTTTCTGACATCTGTGCCCTGATCCCTCTCCTCAATATGGGCACATGTCCCCATCTGGCACTGGTTCAGACATTAAGCCTCTGCCAATAAAATGTGATCCTTGCACAGGATGTGGACTTCAGGACAACAGTGGGCTTTATGTATAGGAAAGGATGAGTTGCATTTGTGGATATTTGGTCGATGATGGGGGCTGGGCACGGCCTCAGCCAACCATCAAGACGCCTTCCGCAAGACCCGACCATTCTAATTCCTTGTCTGTAATCCTATTTGTTCAGGATAATGAGCAACACGCAAAGGAAAAGAACTGGGCTGCCGGGCATTAAGGGAAAGAGACAAATCAGGGACTTCTGTTGTACCAATGCAACATGTTGAGCCAACTTCATTTACATATGAATAAGAAAATAAACCAAACGCAACTTTTATATGTATGAGAACATAAACATCTGGTTTTTATAGGTCTTAAGATGAGGTAAATACAACCTCAGATGTTTCATCATTTACAGAAAATAATGAAGCAAAAAATACCGAAACTGTGTGTGAAAATCTAAAGCCACCCCATGATTCAGCAGCTTGTAGAAAGCATCTTTTGCAGCAATGAGTTGAAGCCATGGTTTTCTGTACTGCATCATCAGTCTCTCACATGTGGAGGAATTTTGGTCCACTAGTCTTTGCAACGTTGCTTCATTTCATTGAGGTTTGCAGCATTTGTTTCTGCAGCTCTCAGAAGGTCCCATTTCAATCAGGTTGAGGTCTGGACTTTGACTGGATCATCATCAACACCGTGATTCTTTTCTTTGTCAGTCATTCTGTTGTAGCTCTGCTGCTGTGTTTCAGATGATTGTCCTGCAGCATGAGACAGTTTCAGCCAAGCTTTAGCTGTCAGACAGATGGCCTTACATTTGACCCCGGAATGCTTTAGTATCTGGAGGAGTTGGTCCACTCAATTACTGCAAGGTGTGCAGCCACAGGACTGGACACCTTGCATTCTGACCAAACATCTCCACTTTGGTCTGGTCTCCATAGGACATTCTTCCAGAAGTCTTATGGTTTGTTCAGATGCAACTTTCCTATCAAGCCATACTTGTTCAATCTTTTACTAATTGTACTGTCATGAACCTTAAAGATGCACTCTGGAACTTTAGCAGATTTTCTTATTAACGGATAACTCTGCATCCATCTTGCATCCTCTCTGTACTGTCAGCTCTCTCCAGTCAGTAAAAGCAAGTCCAATGTTGACTGTTGTCTTATCTCCTGCTCTGTCTATTTTCCTCTGAAAAGTTGTGAAGTGCATTTTCTCAGCCTTGGGATGCTGCTGGGGAAAAACAGCTCCAGGAAGTTACATGAATGTCACTGTTCCATCAAACGAGTCAAGAACACAAAGTTCTAAGGTTGGAAAACTTTGCGTTGCATGCAAAGTGTATTTGATTAGCAGCACCTGGCTGCTACTTGGCATCTTAATTCCTATGAAAGCAGTAAGGGTATAGTTAGGTTTTCACACACTGCGTCTGAAGCAGCTTAGTTACCGTTAACTAAAAAGTCCCACGGTGTAATAGGTCATGTGTTGCTGATCATTTGAGGAGTATTCACCTAGTTTCAAGAGCAATATCAGAAAGATATTTAGTATGTTAATTGCAGCACCCACAACAGAAGTGGCTCATTAACCTTTTAGTGCAGGGCTCCTCAACTGTATCAGCTGAAGATGTAGTTGAATAGCCCTGTTCTAGTATTTAGTAAAAGGCAGCCAAATAGATACTACGTTTTCTGGAGTTGTTAAACATCATGAATATGTTCCAGTCTAACAGATTAATCACGATGCAGATTTTCTCTCCAGCCCTCCAACAACTCCATGACATATCTCTCAAATCATGTTTAAGGATCAATCCATCTTTACTCACCACCAGTTCAGAGAAACGTGCAAGCAGCTCTTCGGCAGGTGGCATGGGGGCGCTGAACTCCAGCAGCTGCAGCGGCACGCTGTCCTTCAGGTTGATCTCTGGGGGCTCGCTGCTGCCAAAGCAGCACAGGAAGCCCAGGCCCGCTCGCGTCCTCTTCCTGGGGGGCATGATGGCCGCGGTGACAAAGGTGGCGGTGGTGGTGCTGGACCAGGAAGGTAGAGGAAGGGGCCAAGGGGGCAGGGAGGGGGAGTGGAGAGGAGGACGAGGCTGCTATCTAGGGGGCATGATCTGGAAGAGACAGAACAAGGAAGCAGATTAGACCAACTGTCCGTCCTGAGTCCTGAGACAACTGAGGCCAAGAATCATTTTCATCTTTCATCATTTCATCCTTCTTTGCTCAATGTTTGTTAGGAAAAAACTTCTTTTTTTAGTACAAAGTTATGTTTCCTGCAGCCTAATATTGTTTCACATAAATACATGAGTAGCAGCCACCAGTTACACAAACAACAAAGCCACCTGCAGAGACTACATCAAGGGAAAAACTGAGCAAAAGAACCATTACAGCACCAAAAGCACAATACATGCTGATTTACAAGCCACCCCAGTGGATTTTCCTTCTATATATTTTTTAATTGCATTTAAAAATTCTTGTAACAGGAAGGCAAAGAAGTGGCAGGAGTCACAATCATATCCTCATTATATACCCAGGGTCCACAACAAAGAAATCTCTTATCCATGAGGTACTATTGCGTATGTGCAGTGTGTGTGTCCGACTGACCCAGCGGTGCCCTCACGCCGTCAACAGAGCAGAAACAGAGCAAAAGTGTACACAAATAGTAGTGAATGACATACACTACAACATGAGTAGAGAAGTGAATGGAGCAAGACACCCTTGAAGGAAATCCTCAGTGCTACATAAAGGATATGGGTGGTCTTCATTGTATGAATAAAACACTCACTGCACTATACCCCCCCATGAGACACACACACACACACACACACACACACACACACACACACACACACACACACACACACACACACACACACAC
>JBBBVU010000021.1:2397628-2414345 GCA_037177055.1 Atherinosoma microstoma | reverse complement strand
GTAGCCCATCCGACAACATTTAACAACAGCAACATAATGTTTAAGAGGTGAGAGTTGAGTCAAAGCCAAAAGGCTATCAGAGTCTCGAGCTGGCTTCGTAGCTGCACAACATAAGGACAAAAAGCCAAAGTCCCTCCTCTTAAATTACCAACAACCACAATTATTATTAATTACTTTAATAGCTAGTGGTTAATAGTGTTGCTTAAATATTTCCAGACAGGCTCCAAGGCAAAAGTAATCACAGTTAAACAGAGGGACATTTTTCATTTTCACTTGTTTACAAACAGCTGTCAGACAGTCAGTGCAAGGATAATTCCACATACAGTGTTTGCACAGTGTTCACAAATCATATAGAAGAAAAACAATGGCAGAATCTGTCAAAGAGGGGTGGGACATCTGGGATAAAGCTCGCAATCACAACTCTGAGTAGCGAACATGTTTGCCTGGTTACACAGCCCATCATTTCTACATTAGGTAACAGCCAGATTTGTAGAAGTACTTTTGTACTTATCTTCATAGCTCGGGATTGAGTAAAAGACTGGACGACTTCAACCAACACAAAATACACAGATAGCTTAAAGAGGATTGCCCGCAGACCTAAAATCCCACTCTATATTGAGGGCTGATTGGCTGAAATCTAAGAAAAACAACAAAAAACTAATATAGACAGAAATATAGACAGGAAATTGATGCACTTGGCCACAGAGCAGGACAACTCTACGATAACTTCTTTTATTGCTTCACTTTTGCAGGCTCAAGTATATCAGGCAAGTGGTGGTCAAACAAACCAAAATGGCTGATGCTGTACAAGGAAGATGCACCATGTTGTCCATGTATTTCCCAATTTTTTGATGCAAGTTCATGCATTAGACATCATGGAAAAGTTGAGCCATGTCATTTCAAAAGAAAGATTTAAGCATTGAATTGGAGAAATACCCATCATATCTGGAGCTATCTGGTGCTTCAGTCGAACTTCTAAATGGCTAAGAATATGAAAACAAGGAATGGAAGTCAAGAACTTCTTGGTGTGTGGAGAGGTGAGGTTGGGATTAAGACCCTTCATAGCAAATCCTGCATTGTTTCTGTTCCTGTAAATACACATTTCTGTTTTAATAGCATCTTGCATTTAACAAGCTGCAATTGGCTGCTTTACTCCATCATGTTATACATTCTTCATTGGGGCCAAGACTATATTGTCTTCATGAGAGGGATTGCTAAGACAATCGCTGAATAAAGTCAAAACATTAGCTCAACTCGCGTGTTGTTGGCTTCTTCTTTACCAACCCCAATTTTGGTCAGTAAAACAAGAAAGCAGCTACAATTTTGTTCACTCCATGAGCTTTAATTAAGCCACAACATAGCAGGAACGATGAGAGAAGGACCCTAAATAGCTGAAGTAAAGCGATTTACAAACCTTTAACCAAGTGATCCGTGCAAACATTGGCATTCTTTAACTCTGCTCCCCTAAACCAACTAAAAGTTTGTAAGCCACTTTTCTTGATGTCTTTTCGTAAAATCATTGGCTTGCTTTCGCGATTTTGTAGCTTCACAACAGATCCTGGAGTAGCCTTGTTCAGTTTCACAGTTTGAACAATTGGAACAGCTAAAAAACAATGCAAACCTAAGGTATTTTCCACTAATCAATAACATGCTCGTAATACACGCTGGTCTATCATTAGCTATGTTGACCACCACTTCAGGTTATGTAAGAACTAATAAGGCGGATGTGATGTAACATGATTACAAACAATTTCCAAGGCATTTCGAAGCCAAAGGAACAACAGCAGCATAAGTAAACAAAAAAATGAAAGTAGAATCATGCCACAGCTGTGATTTTAATCTAAAAGTTCTGACTGGAAAGTGGTGTATTCTTTACCCGCTACACCATCTTCCATTTCCAAAACATAACCAGGAAGATTTCGCTTGATCGTCCAAGATGTAAGGACATCTGATCACATATCGCTTACTGTCAAGTGTTATTTCATCAGTCAAGACTCTGCTCGTCATGTTTTCTCCATCAAGTCACTGCATTATGAAACTAGATCTCCACCATCTCTATGTGAAAGCATTTCAACATGGCATATTGAATTCTTAAGACTGTCAACTCTTTCACAACCAGCATTTTAGAATCCTCAGAGGCCTTATTGGACGCAACTTCATTGAAAACAAACATATAAGCGCCGTTGGTTTTAACAAGGCCATGAGGCACAGTAACCCACCTCATCCATTAAGCGGAAATGCCTCGACTAAAACCACTGGAAAAAGAGGAGGGGGGAGATTTTTCCAATCCTCCAGGGATGCCATTAAAAGCCATTTCATTTAGTTTGATTCATTAAAAAGAATGCCATTTCCTGATGCGAGGAACATTCCTTACACTGCAAACCACATGAAGTAGCAGGGGGTTGTTACAATGGTGCCGTTGAGTTTGTTGCTTTAACCAAAACTAATGTAGGAGCTCCGTACGGCAGCCACCCAGCCATGTACAGTTTCAGTTGGAAGCTAATTATAATAAACATGTTAAAGCCTCGATAGAAGCCACGAAGCAAATGAGGCACACGTTGTTTGGTGAAAGCTGAAACTATGCAGAAGATGAAATGTTTACAGTAAAATGCATGCTCTTACAAGTGGCTTTCTGCTTCACCTCATGTAACATCTCAACTCTTAAAACTATGTATGGTGGCTGCAAACTGAAGATAACCCACATGTTGCACAAGTGAACTCCATCAGCCAAATGCTGCGTGAGATTCTAGCAATACAGATGTTATTGTTGGCTAAGGGCAGAGGGTGAATCAGGTGGGGAGACAAACACAGGCACAGGCCAAGGATTGACCCAATTCTGCACTGGGTAACGGGTGCATCGCCTCTCATCAAATACAGTAGACTGGATCACTGGGATAACTACGCTATTAATATTGGGAGTGAGAAGAAAGTCGGCGACGCCACATTCCGCAGGCTCCGACATTCCCACATATTAACAGGGCTCGGAATGAAATTCAACACTTGGCATCGGCATCCCTCGAACCCCAAAGCACTTTCCTGCCGTGTCAAATTGCTTTCTTATTTCAACAGGGAGGAGCGCGCCAGAGTCACGAGCTCTCACTCTAACTGAAGACGTGTCATTATATGTGGGGAGAAAAGTTGGCATGGATTCAACCTCAGAGCTGGTTACCATGACTCTCAGGAGAGAAAGGATGCTGAACTTCCCAGAGACTCCATGTTCTTCCAACACCCCAGAGTCCTGTCTTTTTTTTGGAATGCGCGGTTTCCATTAGTACGATAAACTCATCCAAGTCACACAGATGCTTCGGAGTGTACTTCTGAGATATCAAAGGAAACAAAGACAACAGTTTACTTCCATGCATGCTTACACCAAAGACAGCTCTCTCCGTTATTTCAGCAATTCTCTGACTGATGTACATTGGTCACCTTGCCATTGTTCGACTTCTCATTCTTTGCGCCGCAGTCCGAATAGCAACCAGTCTTGGCAGGGTGAAGGGTCGACAGCTGCGGCATGGAGGACAGAGGGCTTCTGGTAATGTCTAGAATGCTCTTCAGGGACAGTTATAGCAAGACAGATAGGGGCAGCCCTCTGAAATGACCAGCATTTTCTAAAATAGCCTGCAGTAACGCTGCACTGAATCCATGCACTGTAAGGAAGAGATATGCTTACACATCATAAGACCACGGAAAGTGTGTCACTGGCGCAAAAACAATAGTGCCATTTGATACCCACTCAGTGTGGGGACTTCCATTGATGGAGAGGAGTAGTAGCTTTTCTCCTGAAGACTCCAGGAATTTTTTGTCCAGCAGATACTTTAACTAGTCTGCTGTAATCAACATGAAGAGGACCGAAGGATCAGATTTAAGCAGATTTACAGACCTCTTCTCTTATTTGATGTAATGAACAGGCCATCAAGGTGCCAGTTGGTGAAACTTGAGTGTTAAAAGGCCGGCCGTTGCTTACCAACCGTCCCTCACACTCATTTTAATCCTCACACTCTACATCTCATGCATCTGTAATGGCAAATAAAATATAAAAAGACCCGCTAACACTGACGTACAATATGCTCGAGTCCTGTTAACATGCTAAATATTTTAGCGATGTCGCTCTGCTTGCCCCTAAGTGTAAGTAAATGTAGGAAGATTTCGAACAGCCTAAGGAGTAAGCCTTTAATGTGGTGCAAATTGATACCATCTATGAAAATCCAAAACAAACACAAAGACAACATTCATGGATAACTCTCAAAAGGCATGAAAGAGTTATTGATTAATCTTTAAGCCGCTCAAACGTTTAAGTAGTAGTGTTTGTCTTGTGCTTTTCCTATCACTGTTATCAGTTTCACCGGCAATTTAAAAGACCAACTTCTGGGAAAAAAGATTACAAATGCTGAGGTTTGTGTTTGGATTGTTATTCCTAATCAAATTTCACAGGTGGCCTTGTGAATGAATTTGATTAGTGTACTTTTTACAGACTTGCAGGATTTACAGTCCATGAAAGGAAATGCTTCCATGTTGAATGATTCTTTAGAGATTTTCAAATGAAGAAAACATTGTTTGTCTGAGATGCCACAGAGTCTTGACTTCCTTCGATTGAGATGAGGAAGAATGGTCTATAAAACATCATGATGTTAACAAAATTCGCCACTAGATCCCCATTAGGTTGAGCTGGGAAGAGACAGGGAATGTGTGGCTGTCAAGCCAGCGCTCACACCAAAGGGCTGACCGTGTGATGGATGAACATGAGTGATCAGCAGTGGTCTCTCTGACCAAAAATAGGCCTGCACACATTACACAACATGTTCCATCCTTCATCAATTTTTGAAATGCCAAACATTTTCCTGAGCCTTACATCAAGTCCTAGTCATCACATGACAGCTTCTGTGGTTTGAAATGAATGTGAGCATCACTCCTCTGACAGTAATATTCCTGAACACCCCTAACTCAACATTCAGTGAATCTTAGCTAAAAAATAAACTCAAGACTATCACAAATATGCTAAAAGCCTTCCTAACGCTCTGCACCGGAATGCTTGGGGGTACAGCAAAAAGTACTGTCAACACTGCTGAAAAAAAAAAATCCCTAACATGAAGACCACTAAATTTAAAAACCCAGCTTTTGCTGCTTTTTATGACCTATAAAGCCACTGTACTTTAAAAAAAAAAGGAAAAAAAAGATGTGTAAAACACTCTCCTGCCTCCAATAACAACACAAAATGTGGAAACAAGAGCTTCTATTGCCTGCAGCAACTTTTTTTTTGCTTTCAACTGAGTATTCTGACTTGCTGTTTATTTTATCGGCTGCAGTAGTCTGCGTTTCCTGGCAGGATTGCACAGACCAACTAAGCTGAGCATCTGTAGCCTCATCTGTTGCTATTCAGTTATAGCTTTCAATGACCAGGAAGGGTTACGAGTATCAGTAGCATAATCAAATACCTCCTACTTACCCACTTCAGAGGGGCTGCGCTACGAGATGAATTATCCCTGTGTCGCGTCACTAACAATGGAGGACAAAAAAAAAAGAAAGCAACTCCACAAAGACAACTTAAGAGAAAATTTTAAAGCATCCCTGCATCCCCTGGCTTCAGATGACTATTTGTGCCTTTCAGAGTGCGAGCCTCAGGTCCAGATTCCATGCCTTCGTTGAGTTAAAGAGAAGCTGCTGCGTTTTGTGTGCTTCTCCCCTGAGCTTCTGAGCAGAGCTCTGGATTTCAGCTGACTGTGCTGGGAGCTGAGCTGTTGACATTGTCCCCGCTCTCCCTACCCCTCCCTTTCTGTCTTTTGATCACTCATCTCCCCTCCCCTCCCGTTCTGGATTCCAGCCCCAGCATATGACAGCATCCATGTGGATGTCAGCTATCTACGAAGCAATAGATTTTTCTGTGAATATAAATGCATCGATGTATGAAGCCAAGGGAGAGGGCAAGGAAGTGACCCTTGGTAGCCTGCGCTTCCCACCCTCTCTGCAATCCCAACTCCACCCAAATGAATTCCCTTAGAATGAACAGAAAATAAAGGTTGTGAATGGAGGGATATCACAAAATGCCCAAAGGAAAAGCCCTTTTCCTGTTGCATCGCCTCATCGTTAACGTATGCATGAACGCACCCACATTCACACCAGCACATGCTCACTCAAAGACGAGCCAAATGTGGCATTATCCATTAGTAATTACCCCAGTGACTCAGACAGGAAAAGGATTTTCCTGAGATCCAATCGGTGTTCATTGAGAATAAGGTTGGCTTTGTTGTCAAGTTCACGACATTAGCTCAGCCTTATGTTATGCGTGAAATGGGGCTGGGGGGGGGTTTACCTGGAAAGCCACATTATAGACAAGTCAGTTAAGCAGAGTTCAAGTATGCAACTTTGATAAGATGGAGACAATCAGGAAGGGCAAAGACCGGCATGAAAAACTCAGACTCCCCATCTATAACCCCCCATACCACCTCAACCACCCCATTCAATCCCACACCCATGGGACTTTTCAAATAACATCTAACAACAATTGGGATAAAATCATCTCATCATGAATTCAAACTGATCATTGGTTTGACTCTGGGTTTACCAAACCTGCTCCGGAGCAGATTATATTCAAGAATACAGATCAGCACATGGAAAGGTGCCCACAGAAGAAAAAAAACCCAGTAGTTTAAGACTTAATTAGTCCAAAAAATGTCCATATACACATTCAATAATAGACATAATGGTCACTCAACCGCTCAAATGTTTAAATTGTGAATCTATTCATCCATTTATTTATTTCTCCATTTATTTATCTATTCTAAATATGAATGATAGAATGAATGTGATAAATTTACACAGACAAACATGGATAGAGAGGTTTAGAGATACATCTTTCCAAAAGGTATATCCATCCTGAAAGAGTTTCTCTTTTAGACCAGCCTGAAACTTTTTCCATTCATGCCATGTACCATCTTCATTTATTCCCCATCAGAAACACATATGTTAACATCTTCTCAAATCTCATAAGTGTTTTCTTTACTATGACTCCACAAGTAATCAAATAGACCTTGTGGTTACAGAGATAAACTCATTTCATTATGGGTATTTAATTTTCAAGCAGAGGCCTAAAAAATAGGCACAGGGCTCAAAGGGTTAAAACATACATAAAGACGTAGTCGGACCAAAATGGTAAAAATTTGAAGCTCTCACATCCAAAAAAACAGCCAAATAATGCAGTTAGAGGTTGAATCAGAGTTGAACTGCATGTTCAACTAGACTTAAATGAGGCTAGGCACTTACACATCCTCCCAAGCTCCATACTCTGCATGTTTTTGGAAAAACAGAAAAGTGAATATCAATATAACTGAATTCCCAACAAAGCTGCTCTCATTCACATATTTTTATCCTCGCAAGACAACTAAAAATGTGACTGAAATCATTAAGACTACATGTCAACTCATTTCCAGACTAACTCCTGATTTTATAACCACAACCTTATCTCCTAAAATTACCCTGCACGTGACTGACGGCCAACATCTGTGCAGTGAATTTGGCTTTGCTTACATGAACAATGATCTCCCATAGAGAAAGTTAGAAGCAACAAAATGTCTTGCACCTCTTTTCCACGCACTCCAAAGCATCGTGGCTTCACACATGCTTTGGTGAATGAGCTGATTGTGAAGCTATGATAAAAGCACATTGGTCAGTTGGTCAGTTGTTTTTAATATCCTTTAGAAATAAAATGGCATGGTTTCACCTTAGCTCGACTTAACGGAGTACACTCATACTGAGTGAATTTAGCCACCAGTTTACTAAGTCAGTACCTTTCTGCTCCTTCCTGCCTTCAGAGCACCATCTGTGCTGCTCCAACCCTGAATTACATGTTTATATTCAACATATTTGTTTAAGATTACAGTTATTTCATCTTGTGAGAGAAATGGAATTGCAAATGCATGTTTGTAGTCAGCTGTCTGGTGCCAACACCGTCCCTCTTTAGTCAAAGAAGCTCATAGCCAGAGTCAAAACCTGGCTTGAATTTCTGTCTGATAACCTATGTGGTGACACCACTTTTGCTTATTTAGCTTACTTTGTTGTTCAGAAAAATATCTACAAGTCAATCAAGACCTTTATACATCTTTGACAGATCAGCAGCACAACCCAATTCTTTGAAGACAAGGGTCGAAAGTCGAGCGATTTCATACATAGTGATCTTATCATCGTCTGGAGTATTTGTCTGGCACACAAGTTGAATAACATGACAACCAGTTTGTTATATCGACTTTAGCCCTCCATATTTATAATTCAGAGGTTATCTAAGATGTCTAGCCTCCTCTTGTTATGCTGTTTTGACACTACTTCGTAAACATGTCTTGGGTAATCAACAGATTAAAAATAAAGTCAAATTTACAGTTTCCACATCCTACACAACAGCTCTATAAAGATACTAGTGTACATTTACATAAATCAGGACTCAAAAACAATACCAACCATCCATCCTTCTTACATTTACACTCACACACAAACTGAAGCCATTTATATGCTAAAGTATGGAGAAAGGGGGAGTCATAATGCCATTTGTCATCTTTCTCTGGGGACAGAAGACAGATGACACCACGTTGCTAGCGGTAATGCCTGGGTGCATTCCTGAGTGAGCCCTTGGGACGCATCCATTAGCCCAGCTCAGAGACAGAGCCAGCTTATCTTCATGCTGTCCACCTCCCCCCCCCTACCTTTCTCTTTCTTTGCAGCATCACTTCTACTTTCTCTCCGGGGGGTAACCTATCTGTCCCCGAACCACAGGAGGAAACCCTGAGGAAGCCCCACGGATGAGGCTAAACTCAAGCACAAGTCATGCTGACTGCTAAGTGCACTTCAGCTACTCCCGTATCATCCATCACAGCCTGGTAATTGAGGCAAATAGAGCTGGTTCGGCATGCTTGAGATAAACATCATGTCACCATCAAATTAAAAAAAGTCCAACCAACCCTTGAGCCCATCTGTTCTTTTCTTTTTTTGAGGGTATGTTTGTTTTTACTTGTCTTTCACAGCCTTCATTTTGCAGAAAGAGAGAAAATAATGGGTTAGACACTCATGTGTCTCCACATTGTCACTTTGTGTGCCAAAGAGAGGACCGCAGATCATGGCTTGGCATGGGTGAACTTGCCCTGTCCCCCATAGTTATTCCTTCAGAAGGCAAGCGAGACTGCTGTTTGTTTGCCCACAATGAATCGCAGCGAGCAGCAAATGTCACGACTGATAAACCAGCTGCAGAGTACGTCAAGTGAGAGGTAGGATGCATTCTGCTCTGGAGATCTTTGTGTTGTGAAATGACATGTAGCTCGGGAGAGCCTGCCATTCACCTGTCAGTTAGCTCTGAGAGCTAGCTTAGCTGACGCCTGAATCCTCCTGCAGCCACAGAGGATGTGTATCCACTCAGCATTCCTCATATTTCATAAATCCAGTCAAACAAGGCAGTAAAAAGGGAACTTGGCACTTGATATTCTGTTGGACAAAAGGTGAATGGAACATTGGGCTAGAAAAAGTGGGTCACCCAAGGTGGTCCTCTTAAGGCTCATAAACCATCCCTTCTCCATCAGATGCCTCATGTACAAGAGCAGTCAAACCTGACAACATGTAAAGAAACAGCTGTGAAGAAGTGCTTAAATCTCAAGATATTGGCATCTAAAAGATGAAAGAAGTGGCAACAGTCCTCCTCCAAGCCAGTGGCTGCCAGAGCTAACATGGCAAACAGTCATGTTTTACAACGTGTTGTTCCTCTGGGTATTATTTAGGGTTTCTTTTGACCAGACAGCTCTCATTTAAAGTTTGTTTTGTTTAAGCCAGGAATTCCTTGTGACAGCACTTTGCACACTACCATTTCTTTCACCGCCGTACACAGATAAATTGCTACTGGAGGAAAAATACCATGGCTTTCACAAAGCCTGAACTCTTGACAGCATAAATATGAGGGCACATTTTTACACATGGTCTAATTGTATGTTGGCTATAAATCATGATAGCGGGCAGCACTGTATTATCCATTTTTCAAAAGCCCCTGCATAAAAGTTTTGTAGCCTAATCACAGTAAGGCAGTAAACCATAAATCTAATCGTAGTCACCATGTCCTCATGGTGACATTCTTTCCAACTCCTTACACCCTCCTGTAAAAATTCTTCCTTTCTCCTTCTAGGATAAACTTCTACTTTGACTCTTTCTTCCTTTCAATCACAAATGTGTGACAAGCAATCAGCTTTTAACTTCGGCTCCACGATTATCCATCATTTGTTCTAAGTGCTTTTTTTTTTTTGGTGTTTTGCAAAAAGTACCGGGTATCTGAATGGCTCTTTTGTCTGAGAGCCAGACTGGGCAGGGTCAAAGGTCATCCAACTGCCTGCTTCCACAGTAGCTCTTGTGTCTGCCTGGATGTGTGCCAGCTAAATGCCGTCATGTTTGGACAATGCTCCAGCTTTCCGCTGACTGACTCATGACAGCTTCTTCATGCTAACCAATGATGTAATACCTTGATCTTTGGGCATGAAGGCCATCACTATCTGACTTTGATTAATTGTACAATGGTTTCATCTAATATTGTAACCAAAATTGGAAAAAAAAAAAGGCACACTAAGCTTTTGGGGTTTTCCGCCTATCCATGTTATATATCTTTTTTGTGCAAGCAAAAAGAACCATTCTCTCCCACATAAAAGCACTGCAGCTGAACTGTCTGGAACGCCTTATTGGCAGCGGAGAGTTTTCTTATGTTTCAAACAGCCTCAAAAGAATGAGCTGCTGCCTCACAGCCCTTTTTTCAACTGACTAGAGCCACTTCTGTTAAACCATAAGCAAAGTAAGCTAAATGTTCTGGTTTGGCTGCCCAAGGGAATACAAAAGATTTCATGCATGCTCTGCATCTTAAGAGCTGAACATGTTGCATGACTTAAGTGGCCAATGACACCATTAGCTTTGATTATGCACAAGCCACAGGACAAATCTTAAAATTGTGGAAACGTTGATCAATTTGAAGGCCTGAATGTGTCTTCTTGTTTTTCTGTCATTGTTTGTATTATAGTGCCATCTAAACTCAGCAAAGCAACACCAGCAACCTTATAAAGCAGTGGTGGGAAACCCTGGTCCTCGAGGCCTCGATGTTGTCTTGCTCCAACACACCTGATTCGATTCTAATGGATCCAACACCCTATCAAGTTCTGCACATTGACTTATTAATTAGATTAAGGTGTGTTGGAGCAGGGAAACATTAAAAACTTGAAGGAAGAGGGCCAAGGTTCCCCACCACTGTAATAAAGTTTTTGGGTTGCCAGCATGTGAAGGAGCATGAGGAGTTTGTTGCCTTAAAGGAGAAGACACTGGCAAATGTTTTTGAAAGACGCAAGAAATTTGCAAAAGAAAGCCAGAAAGCCACCGAAATAATAGACAACGTTTTAGAATTTATCGTCCTGGATGACCTGCCCCTGTCCGTTATGGAAAACATTCACTGTAAGTCCAATCTAAGATTCTTTTAATTCTTTGATTTGAGTTGATCCACTTAATCATATCAAAAGTTAAATAATGTTTTACCTATGCTAGGCCATTGAATGATAGTAACAACAATATCATACATCAGTCTATGATAAATATAATTCAAATCATAAATTTTATAGAACACTTAATAAAATACCATATATCAGATTCTACAGAAACCGACACATTTCAACAGAAGGAGCAGTTCCTTATTCCCATCAGATAAATTGTTGTTAGTTTTCATTTATTTATTTTACATACATTATTCTGGCAATGTAGATTCCAATTACACAAGTATTTGGTTCAAGAGTTTAGGTTTTCAACCAGCTTTTATAGTTTGTGAACGTGAGCCAATGTGCGATTATTTGCTATTTAAAATAAAATGCTATGACGGGTATATATTTGTAACCATCAGAGCAGACTCAGCTTTTCAGGAAGAATCCCTAAAAGAGAATCTCTCCTCTTTTCAGACAGAGGGGGAAAATAAAGTCTACATCTAGTCTGAGAAAATCAACATGTTCTTCCAAATCATAAATTTATTTATTAATTTATCATAAATCTATAAATGAGCATATTATAGGAACTTTAAAAAGTGATGATGCACAACAATAATAGCTGACACCTCCAGAATTCAGAAATATGATATTTAAAGTACAAATGGGCCCACCTAAGAAAGCATGCCATTGTTATAATGGCTCACATTTTTATGGTTCCCTTTTGGCCACAGGTGTGTGAACTAAAGAGAAGAATGGCGACTGACAGAATAGTAATGGGGAAAAAAGAGACTGATGGTAAAACTTATCCCCTTCTCTTTTTCCAGATGCTTCCATTCAAAAGAAAGACTTATATATTCCAGTTGCTATTATACTGGCAACATGGGGACCTCTCTCCATGGGGAGTCTACTTCAGCT
The DNA here is from genome assembly GCA_037177055.1 of Atherinosoma microstoma. Classification (NCBI taxonomy): domain Eukaryota; kingdom Metazoa; phylum Chordata; class Actinopteri; order Atheriniformes; family Atherinidae; genus Atherinosoma; species Atherinosoma microstoma. The sequence goes on along the minus strand of JBBBVU010000021.1, from coordinate 2,401,962 downwards.
GTACAACTGACATTTTAATATAAAACATTTTCTTATCCTGCCATCTGCAGAAAGAAAAAAGAAAAAAGCTCAAAAAGTACCAATCTTATTTTAAACCGACCTTTATTGCTGACCACAGTCTGAACCCAACACTTAAATCCACCTGAGCCATTCCAGGTGCAACAATGTCCCTTCATAGAATCCATTAAAGCAATGTAAATCAAGGCTTTTACATTCCTCACAGGCAGAACAAGAGTGGAGAAATTCTGGGAAGTGTGATGGAAATGTTTGGTTCTATTTTTAACAGTGCATATGCAGGGGGTTGACCTTAGTTTATGTGACACCACACACACTGTCATGACTGTCACAGTATCTCCCTAAAAACATCTGGGAGTTATCCGTCTGCTAACCGAGGCCCCCTGTGAACAGGTGTGTGTCTGCATCCATGGCCTTTTGCCCTTTTTTTCCCTGACCCCTGCGCTCTAGTTATCAGTGGGGAGCTCTTTGAACTCTGTGGCAGCAGCAGACTCAGACAGCGCTGCCTGAAAAGCCAAGGTCACATCACCTCAGACTCAGGGCGCCACTGATGGGAGCATATTTGTTGTTCACTCCTGCAGAAATTGCAGGTCAGAGCTTCAAATAAGCTGAAACTTGCAGCTCAAATTGTAATTGCATAATAATGGGTTGTGCTCAAGGAGCTGTGGTAATTAGCCATTGCCTTAATGTACAGAAATAATCAAAACACAACCAAAGAATTATGCATTTGCTATAATTCTGTGACAGCAATAGCAATAACTGGCCAAACTTTTGAAGCCAATTTAAAAAAAAAAAAAACTACTGTTCTCCATTTTTAATCACAAGCCAGAGGAAGTGGATTTCCTAAAAATAGGAGACCAATTTTGCTTTCAAACATTCTAGTCTGCAGTGACCATAATGGGTTCAACACACCCGGCTAAAGACTTGGATTGAGCAAAGAGCCAAATTAAACCTTTTTTTTTATCCTTAACGCCTCTCTTTTTGTGTCTTGTAATGCTGTGGGTGATAGTTGGGTGTTGCACTTAACTGCAGTGAATCTTATGAGCTCTCGTGAGGGATGACAAAATAATAACAAACACTTCCTGTTTATCTCTGCAGTAAGTTAGAACAGCATGTTCTGATCCGTTGCTCATTCCGACACAAATACAAATACAGTGGTTATTACTTCTTATTGTACTAAAAAGCAAATGCCACTTCTGATAATGATCAAATTTAAGAAAGAAGCTCCAAATGAGAGTAAACAGAATATCTGTAGTGACTGATGAGCTTTAAAAACAGAAGAAACATGCAGCAAAGTTAAAGGATTTCCCCTTCAGCCAAACAGCCAGACCAAGATGACCTTTGACTCTACAGCATCACTCAAACACACGTGCCTCGTGTTGCATCCATCCACACAGTTACTTTGTCTGTCCAGCTGCCCCTTTTATGCTGGGAAGGGTCACATATGCAGCAACAATGATTTACTATCTCGTCAAACAAGGTGGCAACATCCTGCTCCCCAGCTGAGAGGGGACTCCCTTTAAATTATCTTGCAGGATGTTGTCATGTGGATTAAACTTGTCCTGAGTCAACACATCCTTCAGTGGCTGAGAGGAACGTACAGACACAAAAGAGGTCCTCAAGATGGTTAGTTTAAGGGCTGAGCCAGGACTACCCCGGTGTTTGAGCTGATAAGCAACACTCAGCCCTGTCTGCAGGAAGCCATCAGGCTTATATGTAAACAAACCGAGTCAGCGCAGATTACACTCAAACTAAATTGATAAGAGCCCAGTCTTAATTAGGCTCTCCATTCTTCTCCATTTGTGTCATAGAGAAATTCCCTGGCTGCAGAAGTTCCCACCCTCCACGGCCTCTGCAGAACAATGGCGATAACAGCATGTACAACCCACATTTCTAGAAAAGTTGGGAAAATTTCTTAAAAATGCAATAAAATCTTCCATCTTTAAATTAAACTTTTAAGACAAGTCCACAGAAAAGATTTTCAGCTTCAGTGAGCATTTCATGTAGAAAATATAAACAAGATATTAAATAAAGCAACACAGTCAAACGTTTGGACAGAGGCATGTTAATGGATTACAGTGATTTGTATGTCAAATTGGTATTAGCACCCATCTCCATGCCGGCTACAATCTTTGGGAGTGCAGAAAATAAAAGATCATTTAAAAAAATCTTCCAAAGTGTGGGAAATCTTTTTAAAAAGGAGACTTAATTTAACAGAAATGCACTACCACAGCAGCTCATAGCACCCTGGGGCCCTTCAAGCTTAAAACAATGACACAGCAGTGCGAATATTTATTACAGGCGCTTTTGTCCAATCATTGGTCGGTATTCAACATTAATTCATCGCTTTTGTCTAAAAACAAACTCAACGTAACCTCAAGACTCCGGAGAGGCTAGCATAAGCTAACGGCTAAGCTTCCACTTTCCATGATGTTGGCAAGTTGTGAGTCAGAAAATGACAAAACATTCGAGTAAAAGGTTTAAAAATAAGTCGAAGTTATGGTTATATTTAAGTATATTGATTTAACAGAAAAAACAAAAATCACTAAATGATTATGCCACAGGCACGCTACCTTTATGTTATATTAGCTTGATTTTTATGACATTTTTGAATCATCTATAGTTTTTCAGAGGAATCTGTGTCCATTCTTTCTGAATCCTAGATTTCAGCTCCTCAGCAGTCTTTGGTTGTTAGATTTTCCTCTTCATGATTCACCATACATTTTCAATAAGAGACAGATGTGGACTGCAGACAGGCCAGTCAAACACACAAACTGTGTGTGAGAAGACAAACTGTAGGAAGACGTGCAGAATGAGGTCTGATGTTGTTCTACGAAAATATCTATGGATCTTTATGGTAGCATATGTCTCTCCAAAGTCAATGGCACCCTCACACATATGCAATGGATACTGATGCTCCCCCCTCATACCATCACAGATGCTGGCTTTTGTAGCTTTTTCTTATAATGGTCAATAATCATCATCAACTGGCAAGTTTAAGGCTGTATAGGTTTGTTTATGCACACGAGGACGAGTGAATAAACAAATGTAAGTGTGGGTACACACTATCAGTATGGTTCTTCTTACTATTGTGTTTTTAAGAGGGACAATGTCAACATATACACCATCACCCCATGCTGTGTAGAGTGCTGTTACAGAGCAGAGGTGGAGGCGGGTATTGCTCTGGGGTCCTTTGTGCAGCAATTACCCAACAGGAGGGGTATGATGGTGTTGATTAAAGCCAGCTGAGCCCAGAGCAGGCTCCTGTGGCGGCACGTGCCCCTGAAATCCATCCTACTTCTCAATGACACACACCGACAGGTCAGTAGGCCTACTGAATATGTTCATTTTCTTCTATTCAAAGTGTTCAAGAAACAAACCCAAATCAGATGACTTCTGGCTTTCCTAATCAGGTAAATACAAGGATATTTGGTGCATCACATGGTTACATTAACTTATTCCTACCTCACAGTTGTAACTATAAGATAATCTTGGAAATAAATAATTACAATAACAGACCTCCAGCTTGGTTCTTGGCTTTGAGATGGAATGACATGGTTGCAGATATCAGAGTTTTAGAAGCCTATGCTTTGCAATGTTTTCCCAAGAGCTTTATAAAAAGAAGACCAACAAGACCCCACTCTTATAAATGAAAAAAATGCTTCTGTGCTACGCTGTTCCTAAACTGAATAAAAACAATTGAGGCAAATGCCGTGCAGGATCCCTGCAAGTTCAATAAAACTTCCCATTGAGCATTGATAAAGAATAATGAAGATAAATAAGCAAATTTCAGTCCCAAATGTCCTTAAGTGAGGCAGAAATTTTTTCAACAACAAATGGCAGGAATAAAAGGTTTTAAGTTCTTCTGTAAATTCATGCCTACTAGATTACTGAATGTTAAAAAAATGGACATAGAATTGACAAAATGGTCAATACAGTGTATGCACTGCAAACTAATTTTTTAATTGTTAGCTCTGACAACATATTCCAATCATCACAACTGTTTTAGTGCAGGTCAATTTTCAGCTTAAGGGCACATTCACAGTGGCACTGTTTACAAAGCCTGGTCCGCTTCCACAGTTCGTTTGGACTAGTGTGAACTAGCATTTACACTCAGGTTAGACCAAAGAGGCTAATTCTGGTCTGCTTAAAAACTAAGGGTCTCAGTTCACTTGCAGTGTGAAAGCAAACGGACCACTCAGTGAACCAAAGAGAGGAACGGGTGTAGAGCGCATCATAGCACAACATGCTGGATAACTGGCTACCTCTCCTGCTGCTCATACTGTGCAGATTCTTGTAAAAATTGCATTAGGTTAGAA
>JBBBVU010000021.1:2375902-2397528 GCA_037177055.1 Atherinosoma microstoma | reverse complement strand
CAACATGCTGGATAACTGGCTACCTCTCCTGCTGCTCATACTGTGCAGATTCTTGTAAAAATTGCATTAGGTTAGAAATTTATGTTGCTCCATTGTTTACTTGCTGTGAATGAGCCGTTTTCATTCTTGACCGACCGAGGAACCGGATTTTTACTTTTTCCCTTCTTCGTGATCAGTTGTCATTTCAAGGGAACATCGTCCCTAGCAAGCAGTTGTTGTAACTTCGGGATGTTGGACAGGTGGTTTGGTCCACTTGAGTAAAGTACGATGTGAAACCAAACCAAAAGGATGAGCAACATTTTTGTGAATGCTGTGTGAATGCATCCCTACATCTCAGCTAAAGGAATCTTTATGTTTCACAAATGCCATATCATCTCACAAGATGTGAAAAGTGAGGCTAAAACCAGCCATTTCTAGTGAAAGCTAGTAGGCCACCTACTTTCATTCTTCACACAATTCCTTTCATCGCTTTTAGTGTGGACATCCTTGTGCAAAAATCACAAATGTCTTCTAGGAAAGACTCAAAATGAGAAACTTGCACCCATTTCAGCAAGAGTTGATTGTCATCCTGTCTGTTTGGAAGTCTTTTCACCTCACCTTGACTTCATTGAGAATATCTATAGAATTTGTTACCTGCAGACAGGATCAGATCACATCTGTTACCAACTAAATCTGGCATTAGAAAGCACCAAAATTTTTCTAATCAACAAGGCGAGTCCCACTGTACTCTGTGAGATTTATCCTCAGGGATAATCCAGCTTCAGTCAAGTGTAGCATCCAGCCTCACTGAAATAAAAAACTACATGCATCCCTCGGTCACTGTATAGTGTGCTTATTAAATGTTCTGCAGATGTTTCCTCACAAATGCTCCAAAAGTGTTGCAGAAATATGAGTCCAGGTTACAAGCAAAGAAAATTAGTAACACAATGAGTAGTTGTCTCATTCAGTAACCTCAACAGGATGAAAACCTTGACCCCAGTAGTGCAAATCGGAGCTAATCACATCTGCTCTGGCAGCATACAATCAACACACATTGTTCCGATTACATGCTGTTTTAGTGAAATGGTCAGGTTGGGCCTCAGATTGTTGTCCCACTGCACGCTTCAACAAAAATTGGGTCAGCATTTTTTTTCCTTTGCTGCTCTTCCTCTCCTTGCATCTTAGTTTCCTTAATAGAACAATGAGTCTGCCTTTTCTTTTTTCCTCCCAAGACAGCGAGGCTGGAGCAGGAACGGGCATTATTATGACCGCATTAGTCAATAGCTGCAGACAATGCTTCTCTAAGATGTGATATAAGAACTCAGTGAACTTTTACTGCAATCCAAAACAATGATCAAGTGCATTGATTGTTGAGAGTGGATGATGAAGCAATAAGAGGACTCAAGGGCCTCGTGCTTGACACCTGTCAACAGCTCCCGAATCAGAGACCCAGATTAGTGGGGGGGAAAAAAAGGAGATGCATCTGCAACCGTTCATTTGAAGACAAACCCTACATCTATAAATACACCTCACTGAAAGTTTTAAGAAGCTTTTTCTTTTTCCCCCAAAACAGGAGAAGGAAGAGAGGCTAAGGAAATGTACTGCACAGCACTGGCCAGTAGCCAGTCCAGATTTACGATCAGTGTCTGTTTTAATACTCCGTCAACAACATTCAAACTAAGTTTGTGTGTGCAAATGTACACAACACAAAAGAGAATCACAGCAAGGCTTCTTCCCTCCATTCTCTGCCATGAGGCAGACCTCCAGACCTCAGACCAGGAGCTACCTTTCCTCTTCCTTAAGCTCTCGAAAGGAATGTGAGAAAAGCAAAGTCATAATAAGCAGGGTGTGTGTTTATTTGTGTGTGTGCATGCACAAATCTAATCCAAAGTCTTGGGAAAATCCAGCCATTGTTGAGCAGATTCCTTTAAAACGCCACAGTTTTTTCAGTGTTACTGCTTCGTAATTTTCTTTCCACACAAACCTCTTTAACTCTCCTCCAACTACTTGTAAAATCAGGATGGATTGTTCAAAGATTTTGGTCTTATTTGATAAAAAAAAAAAAAGGTGGGAAAAAATAGAGTAAAAAAAATAAAGATGCCTCAGTTTGATGACATGGTTCCGGCTCCCTACAGAGGATTGCAGCAGCACCATCCAACGGGTGAAAGATAAGGAACGCACGAGATTTCCTGCCTTGCTGTGTTGCGTTCCCCAAACATCGGCCGGTTTATGTTCTGCGGCTTGTCGCCAAGGCAACCTGGCAGCAAATCAGAGTGATGCACAGAAGCGCTTGTGATCCAGAGAGGCAGAAGAGTGAGTGAGAAGGAGCTGAGGTAGATTTAGAAACATGGCTGGTTAAATGATCTTACTACTGTGACAACTGTGGAGCCGTTGAAGTGAATATCACCAATCCCTGCGTCACAAATCCCCATCAATCATAGTCTTGAGTTTATGGTTGTTTAGAAATAAAATTCACTTACCAGGAGGTTTAAAAAAACACATCTTACTCAAGTCTATTGGAAAATCTCATTTAATTCTCCTTAGTCAATCAGACTTGAGCCATTTTTCCAACAATAATTCATCAACCCCCATTTATGATATGTTGAAAGACACGGGTCAGCCTCTCCCCATACGCCCCCTCCCCCCCTGACTGCTGGCATCAAACAGCCACTTAACTTTCATTGCAACCAACTGAATTGGTGTGTATATTCCTTCCATATTACGGCTGATCTCTGTGCCGTTGTAATAACCCTGATCACTCGGGCAGTTAATCGCACATTTAAAAGGATTTTGTTTGTCAGCACAGCAGGGTGTGTGGGGGTTGGGGATAGAGTGGGCAGGGATGTGCGCATGGGCGGATATAGCGGCATTTACAGCATGTCTGAACCAAGGGTCCGGTTGTCTGCCTAATACCTTTAATCCACCCCCCCGCTGCTAGCATCAATCCCAGTGGATGTGGTCGTGGACAGCCCTGTGGCAACACTAGGCACTGAGTTGACCTCCTGCAATCACTTCCCCCCCTCTAAATTCGATGGCCACAATATCTTTCCGTCTCAAATAATCCCTGCAGCTCCTGGACAATGTCATTTTAACAGGGCTGAAAAATCGGGGTCTGGATGGAGACTGAGGAAGTCTGGACATCAAGTAGACATTTAATAGATGGATCACTGGCTAAAGAAAACATATAGCTTTTCATATAGAGTAAAAATGAGCCATCAAGCTAAGCTATTGGAAAAAATATCCGCCTCATGTAGCTTTAATGGAGGCCAATACCTGCGCCTGAATGAGTCAGAATGTTTGGCACACAGAGCACTGGCTTATGGGTTATCTCTCCATCGCTTCACTGCTCACAGGATGGACCTTTCAACACACATGTGCACACAGACAGCCATTACGCCAAGCTTTTAACCCTGCAGGTCTGCATTTCTCTCACATAAACACTTTAGCAGCCCAACCAATCCTTCAAATGCACACCTAAAATGGGCATAGCAACCATTAGTGGCTACAAATACACACTCTGGTAACTGAACCCAATCGGAATGACTAATTGGTCTAACTCAGGTGTGGAAAGGAGGTCATTATGTGTGTGACAGTCAGTGGTCATGCTTAAAATCAAAAGGAAGCTGAACCCAGCTCCCACAGTTTGCCCGCCTTTAAATGACTTGAAAAAATAACCTCACCACGGTTGCTAGGACATGGTGGGGTCATTTGAGTTTCTCCTACAGGCTCCTGTCGTTTGTTTACCCCCACACTTCCTGAATGCTGATGGTTTATACAACTGCTTGGAGAGGAAAAAACAGCACGCTGCTCTGGAAGGTTGCTGCACGACTCTGCAAGAGAGGAGGAGGAGGAGGACGACGACGAAGGAACGGGGGCAGTATCTTAGCAACCAAGAGAACAGGACAAGGAGGCGGTCACATGATGTCCACATGTGACATTTACCACAAGGGAGTGATGGAGTGTATATCAGAGGAGGACATCTGTTTTAATGGGCTTCCTCTCCATCTGCAGAACTACAAAAAGGAAAGAGGAGCCAGAATCTACATGAGAACCTGTGTTCTCAATCAGAATTTATCAGGGAGAAAAGATGAGAAGAGGATGCTTTTGTCAGTTGTGGAGCACAGATGTGAAACACCAAAAAGGGAAAGTTGGAGGTTACCGGCTACAGGTGAGTGTAAGAATAACATAAGCAGAGTGTAAGTGCATATGGAGAACACCCACATCATCTAAAATCTGGGAAACGACACAGTTTATAAAACACAGCACAAATAAACGCCTTGAATTTCAACAGTCCATTTGAAGGGAACTGCCAGTGCAAACCTGCCGGAGATCAATCTGCTCTCCAGGGGGATAAAAGCAAAAAGGGCCCATTTCAACAAGGCTCTCCAGAGACAGAACCTCATTCATTCCACCCCTGATTCCTTTACTCACTGCCAACCAAGCAGTTTGTCATTCGGTAAAAAGGAGTTTTTGAAAAGCCCTTTCCAAGGGATAAAGGATATGGCTCAGGTCCACTGTTCAGATTTTGTTGTTTGTCTGTTTAGTTACTCGATAGCAAGAAAAGACAGAACTGCTCCTGGATCCTGACCGGCACCGGCTCATCCATCTCAAGACTCAAACACAAAACGATGGCAGTTAGATCAGATGGTGCATTAGGGACTGGAAAAGAGGCCGAAGCGCACTGTAAAAGTGCCTGTCACAGATTTCCATTCTACATTAAAAAACTTTGAACTGCATCACAAAGCCATTACATGATTGGGAAGAAATGCATGGGAAAGTACGGAAGCCAAATTGAGTAATTCCAAACGCTGAGCAAGAATTATGATGGTGTTGATCTTTTAACATGCTTTAGTAGTTTGGTTTTAAGTGAAGTGAGATCCCTGGGGAGATTTCCTACTGATACAGTATGTCTGAACCATTTTTCCTTCCATTGGTCAAACAATTTATCCTGTATTTCTTTTAAGCTTCAAACTCCTGCAGACGGAGACAGGATAAGAATAGTATGATGGACTGGAGATAATATTATAGGTAAACAGTTTCCATCTACATTTCAAATCTTGTTAAATTAAGACGTTCCGGCCTTAGATCACTTCAGAAAAACCCATTGGTCACACCAGTAAAGTGAATTACAGTTACTTAAATTGAATTGGAGGATCCAGTAAGGAGGCTTGGCTATCTGTCAGACTGTCTTATCCTCAGTAAATTCTCCAGCTTATTCATTTGTTCATTCACACGCACACCCAAAATGCACACAAATAATTTTGGAATTTTAATCAAGGAAATGGTGACACAACTTGTATTTCAGGGGATTACCACAGATGTGAAAATAAAACCAGCACCAGCATCCAAAAGTGAAAATGGAATTAACTTCATGCCAACAGAAACAAAATGCTCCAAAAATCATCCGAACTTCACAATCTAAATATAAAAAGACACAAACTCTCCTTCATTTAGGTCTCAGCCAAATGACAAGTCTGATTAACAAAACTGCTTTTTTTAAGATAAAAAAACTTTACATATCAAGGTCAATATCCAACTCTGAAGCCAGAACATAATCTACACTGGTAGCCAAAGTAAACCAGCCACAGCTTGGCCTCTTCTCAAACCTCTGCAGCAAATCAAGACCCACGTCTCAATCTCGGTCCCCCATCTGAAATGATTTATTGGTGGGGAGTTCTTTATGCCAGTTTTCTTTATGAATGCACTGAAAGTCCTTCATGTCTTTAGCCTCAATTTAAAGAAACTTTGCCTGATAATTAAAAAGGAAAGGGACGGGTCATACACATGTCTTAGATTAATTTTCAAGTTAAAAGACAAAGCAAATGAATTTCTTCTTGTTACCACGAGGGGTTGCTGAGACAAGGAGGGCCCCAGAGCAGTGGTAGGGCTCAGTGTCTCAGAGTATGGAGGACCCCAAGGGAAATGCCGGTCCAGAGAGCGGGGGACTCTCACGGACAGTGGAGAATTTTCCCACAATCAAACACAAACAGAGCTGCACAGGGCAGTGAAAAAAGACCCTTGTCCACTAAGGAGATGGAGGGAGAGAGGGGTAAGGGAGAAGATCTGATAGTTACAATAATAACAGAAACCACAGACATGCTAGGCCATATCTCTTGTTGAGGCCTCAATTAACAGAAATATTGTTCTGTAAAGTATATTTAGTGTTCCAAGTAAGGGCTTAGTTCTCTGAGAATATCTAACCTGTAAGTAACCTTAAGAGGCCTGAAGAAGTCTGTGGGCCTCCACTGGATAATTTGGCCGAATCCACAGTTCACTGGTAAATGACCTCATTAAGGTAATCTGTTTTGAGAAAAATCCACTGCTACAACTAGAGTCTGCTTAGTATTAAACAGGGTGTCAGGCCACTGAGGACATCTGGAATGTTAGTGTTGAGATGTTTAGGCTAATTTAGTGAAGATTTGATCAACAATACAAGATAAACCTCAAGGAGTGACAATCCAGGTCAACAGGAAGTGCGTAAAAGGTGGACTTGGCCACCATCACCGGGTTTTATATATATCATCTCTCGCCATATTCGTTTTTTATTCCAGATAAAAATAAGACTTAGGATCCAAGAGTCCTTTGAACTTGTGCTTATTATGCCTTTGACTCCATGAGCGAATAGGACTGACTCTAAAAATATCTGAACACACAATGCATTGATATGTGACTGCCACATTAGCATCTGAGGTCCTATTCCTTACTGTCCTCTAAATCCTTTCCTGTGTGGTGTTGTACAGCTGTACCAAACATGAGAATTTTATGCCGTAGTTTTGTTTGCATGTTTAATTAGTGATGCCCCGCTCCCAAAACACATACAGGCATCACATTTACCATACCGATCTTTTTGGTTACCATACCGACCTTTCTGCAGAGTCTGCTGTAGCAGACTGAGGTGAACATCAGGCAGTCAGACAATGCCGACTCATTTTAACATGGTGCCTCCACTGTCTCAGTTGGACTGCAAGCTAGCATGCGAGTCAGCAGATTTGTCATCGTCAAAGATTCCGTCATCATCTTTTTACAGTTGACAAACGGCCTTATCTTTGTTACTATACATTTACATACTATACATACGTCCAAACACCATTTCTCAGATTGCCCTCCAAGGACAGCTTTACACTGATTACCTCTAGTTTTGAAACAATATAGCAAACAAGACATTAGCCCATATTGTTGAGAGGTTACCAGGGCATACATCAGGTCAAGCTGACACTAGAGCACACTCTGCACTGCAAAGACATAAATCAAGCCATGAAAACAACCAGAGTACCTGTAAATCTGCAGGATGTTCGATTCTATACATCAATAGAGACCAGGCTGAACTTTGTCGTCAGGGGAAACAAAGATACTGAAAGCCATAAGTTCCCCTTCCCCCAAGTCAAGATAATTAAATCTTGAGCATATCATGACAAGCTCTTTGAACAAAATCTATTTCCTAGAAGGCCAAGCAAATAGATACAGGTCACAGGTCAAAGATCACCCATTACAACATATGTGATGAGTCAAGTCTCTTAAAAAACATTGGTCTGATCTGCCATTCAAAGGGCTGCATTTCTTATGGTTACAATTACTTGGACGGAAAAGTAGAACCTCAAAAGTTCAGGATCTTAAATAAATTGTGGACACCCTTAGATGACACCATTAGTGCACCCCCTCCTGCATTGTTCCCACTAAAGACAAAAGTCATGAATCTGTCCAGCTTCAACCAAACTCGCTGTTCATGTGTTATTGATGTCTTTCGACTGAAAATCTAAAGGTTACATCTTAAGAAAATGTGGCATGCAAGCCTCCTTTCGAGTGGGTCGGCAAAAGTTTTCAAACTTCCTTTTATAGAAGTAGCCCCCAGAGCTGGATATCATGGCCATTATAAATAAGACATTGGAATGCAGAGGGGGGGAAAAAATAAACATCCAAGCTGCTCCGTTATCTACATCCAGCTGTGCAGTTTAGAGGCCAATCCTTGCAGATGATGTCACACTGGCATTGTGTTACTTCTGTATGGACACTAATCCATTCAAGAAACGTAAGCAAACTGATACCTTAAATTGACTTAGCATAACCTCTAAAGAAAAACTTCCACAAGGCAAAACCTGTAATAAATGGCAAAAATGTGATATCAGCTGGTCCTTTGAGAATACGGTTACCACTATGAAAGAACTTTTACAGTAGGTATACTCTGACCACAAGATCCAAACAGTAAATCTAAGGATGTGAAATATAGTAAAGGCATTTAAATGAGTATGCATCAAGTAGCACCAAGGAGAGCAGTGGAGCAACATCTCCAGACGCCACTTTTCGCCATAATTTCAGAGGCAAATTGAATTTAAGATGTAAAGGTGAGGGGAAACCTGCGGCCAAGAGAATACGGTTGGGCTGACGCATTGGAGGTTTGATAAATGATTCCATATGTGCTCCAGATCCCAAGTGAAAGAGCTGCTTTGTGCTCAGCGATGTAGCACGCGCACAGGTCCCAAATGGGTCCACCCCCCCACCTCCCTCTCCTTGCTTCTTCCACTTCCATCTACTGACAAAACCTATCTGGCCCTTTCTCGGTAGCTTGGAGTAATATTAGCCAAGGGGCAGGAGCAAGGGGTTTGGATGCCCGAGTCTCAACCCGCCTTCCTGCAGCCTATTTTGACGGGAACTAATTGCCTGTGACTGCGTGGAGACAGCAGACCGAAACAAGCACTGCATTGATTTGGATGTCTGAAGGATGAAAGAGGGCAAAGGGTAAAAGACGACTGACCATTGCTGGAAAAAAAGCTGTCACAAAGTGAAGAAATATTAGGACATTCTCAAACCTCTATTACCCCTGAGCTAAATGACTCCCACTCATGGGTAAATAATTGTCAGAGACATTAAAGAGTCAATCTTACACGAGCACCTGCTCCCTGCACATTTAGCCCTGATTCGACTGACAGACTAATCACGTAGCTTTATTATGGCCATAAAACATCCCCCCATAGCAGAATAATGCATGAACCAACATTTATACTGCTCCAATGTACACCAGAAGTATTTATATCATTGGTGGAAACATGCACATCTAATCAGGTAGTCAAGGCAGCAAGCTACAGTTTTCAAAAACACTGCAGCAATATACAAAAGCCACCCTGTGCAGAACTTTGTACTTTGATCTGGAGATCATTTAAGTCATCTCTTCAATGTTTCATGGGATACATCTTTAAATTTTTTAGTTTGTGGGCGCATGTGTTGACAACAGCAGACTAAGGAGGAGGAAGAAACAGCAGAAGGTGGAAAAATGTGTCTTGGACTGTTTTGTTTAATAGATCCCTCTAGATCAGGAGATTTCCTCCCTCACAGAAGAGATGTGTCACGTGGACCCAAGCTGATTTTCTCTGAACAACAAACAGATAGTAGTCATATAGTAGTTTTATAACATCATGCACACAAACATGATGAGACCAGGACACAAGAATAATGCGAAAGAAAGAAAGAGAAAGTAAATTACTGATGTGAGATACAAGCACACATACATTCAGATCATATCGCAGCACTTCACAATTGGGTAAACACGAAGGCTTTTGGCACACCAGGAACATTCCTGTTATGCTGGAGTTCCTCTCAATCCCAGGTTCTTCACAGCAGAGAACAGAATCACTACTGTAGGGAAGAAACAGACCGGAGCCTGCTTCACCGTTGACTCGCTTAGAATATGCTCAAATAAACACAAGCTTGCATTAAAGAAATGAATGCACCATTATTTCTCGCTTTTACATAACCAAATCATGTTTTGGAAATATCTGAAAAACTGAATTTGAAAAAAAGGAACTGCATCCCATCTTGTCTCGCACTTTACATTTTAGTCCCCCATAGGGATGTCACGACTACTTGATTTCACAATTAATTGTGGCATTAATCATCATGATGTATGAATCCCTTAATATTGACCGAATCACATCAACTGATCTGTTTTGTTTCTTTATTTTTAACAGTTCTATCATTATCTATATTTCAAACAGCAGATTAAGGGCCGCTGCAAGTCAAAAGCTAGATAGATGGTTTTCCTTGTGTTTCTAAATTCTCTATTCAGGTCCAAAAGAAATGCTCAAAAAGCATTTTTATAGTGTACAGAAAGAACCCTCCCAAGTCCATGTAGAGATCCTGTAACCTTCTAAATCCAGAGTCAATAAGTAGTAATTATTCACTATTTACAGAGCAGAGAGGATTTAGTTGGAATGGGACTCTCTTGACTTTGTTGTTACATTATTTTGTCATGTTTGCATCAAAAGATAGAAAATGAATAAAACATAAAGACCTATAAAAAGGAAAGTTAATTTAACATTACACATTTATAGACTTGGGGATTTTGTTAAGGAATCATAATTGCAATAATAGTAAAATTGTGATAATTTTTCTGATAACAATCCCATCAGTGACATCTACAATCGTGACATTTGTCGTTGCACAGCTTGACGGTCCCAAAAGCAGCTTGTTTTTTTCTTGGTTGACAGTTTTGACCCATTTGTGCTTGAACACTTTCACACGTGACCCTACTCCAATAACAAACCTGCACTTTTTTTCACATTTTCTCACATGGAAAAACAAAAGGGTGATAGGATTGGGGGGGGTGAGGTGGGGGTGCGTCTCAGAACCACTTATAACTGAGGATCGGGAGGACAAGAGGAGGTGCAACAGACGCAACACATTGTCTGGGATAGGATTATGACTTCGCAGCTAATTACTCCCAGACCTCTTAGGCCTGCGCCAGAAACTCTACACAGATACAGTAAGCCGGCATGCTGCCTGCCTGTCCACCACACAAAGAGAAGAGTAAGCTGGCACGAAGCCTGATGCATGCTCCGTAGCCACTCAGTGTGTATGTGATGAGTGAGGAGTAAAACAGAAAAAGAGGCCAGCCAGCTGCTGGCAACTTTTAAGACATAAGTTTTATGAGGCGAGACGAGGATAGAGCCACCGACTTGCTTGTTGATGAACTGTGAGGCTTTGCATGGGGTTGTCAGGGCTTTCTAAATGAAGTGATGTTCGGCTTTTGTTGCATGCTGATTTATTAAAAGTTACACTTGGACCATATACAATGCTCTGTACATCTAAATCCAAAATCACTCTGACAAAAAAGAAAAATCGTACAACAAATGAGTTAATACGCTACAGATGTGCTCTAAACCAAAACGGCATCACAAATATTCTAGAACAATGGGGCAACATGGAATCCCTGATCCAAAACGGCCCCCAAACGGCAGACTCAACTGCCAACCAAAACATCTGGTGTTGTGAGACGCGAGCAATCTTCACGGGGGAACAATGGTCCCGTCTTTTCCCTCCGTGTGGCAAACCAGGTAAAAACCAAAATCATCTGTGGCTGCACACAGCTGAGCAAAGCGCCCACCTCATCCTTCCACCTACACACACAAGCAGAAGTCCTACACACTGTGCTCAGTCAGCAGGGCCAAAGCCAGAAGCAGAACACCTCAGCCCAGTGGCTCTGTTACTCTTGGATGTTAGAAGTATTTTTCTTCCCCTCGCTCCCCTCTGAAAAACACACAGGTAGCTGGATTATGCACTTTAGTCAAAGCAGTCAGCTCTAAAAATACGCCAGGCCAAAAGCTGGAGCAGCTCCTCCAGTCTGACTTGAGAGTAAACATACAAATATTCCCGGTTTTTGTATGTGAAATCAAACGTGCGGCTGAACCTGGGGACCGGCTTAAAGCGTATTAAAAGCTGAGTGGATTGCAGATCTACAGCTGGCTACAGAGCGGAGCTTTTCAATAAATCCATCCATCTCTGACATCCATTAACACAAGTCTGTGGAGTTCACTGGGCAGCCTATTGATGCCTGTAAAGTATGTGCATTACACATTGTTAAAACTTACTTCAGCAGCCTTGCATGAACAAATCCTGCAAGCTACTTACCTACCCTTTGGGTTAGCATGATTAAAATGTAATTTCTATGTCATAATCCACTTCAATCCGTTCACCCATAATTCTCCTTTAACATTTTTATTTCGTATTATCATTTTTCTTATTTCTTTGGGCCACGGCCAAACAGTTGAGGATAATTGTGGATTTATTTGACGCTCCCAAAGCGGCACAGTCCCGATCTGGTAGATGGGAATTTAGCAAATGTTAAGAACTCCTCAGGCCAAGCTGTGTGGGTGAGGAGGAGAAGGAGACGGAGGGGGATCATTTTGTGCTTAGCATGCTGCTGTGCTTGTAAAGCCTCAACAACTGGCCAAGAGGACACAGCGCTGCATCACTGCCAGATGTTCAGTCAGATTAAACAGCTCTTGATGCCTTCCCATCCTATAAACCGACAAGCAGCAAAGGCTTTACAGGGTGAGGATGCCCTCGAGGGTCAAGTATTTGGCTTAACGCTTCTTTGTTTGTTTGTTTTTTAAAAAAGGAGAAGAAATTATTTTTTTTAAATCAAAACAAAGTTAAACAATACAAATCTCCTCCTTCATCAGTGTCTACAGTCATTTGTGATATTTAGACAGCAAACTTGTGAGGAGACACCTGTTTTCTGTTACAGGAAGAAATATTTTGACATGCTGATGTTTGGAGGTAAAACAGAACCTGAAAAGCTCCTTCAGCCAAATTTAACTGGGGGTGTGGGGGGGGGCAGCAGCTCTCACCAGAGAAGCATCCATCACAACAAGCAATTCCTTTATTGTAGCTCTGAAATTCTCAAACAAACAAGATCATATTTACAATAACAAAAAAAGTTGATTGAACTCCAATTAATCTTCATTCTACTTCATGTCAAGCAACGTCAGTTGGAATAGAAACTGTGATACAAAAATGAAATCAAAAGAAGGGACAAGAATGAAATGTGCACACCAAGTCTTGGTGTAGGGGAGGCAGCTGAGGGGACGCAGCGCCCTCTATGGACGCTCACCGGGACTTATGTGCGTCCGTTCGGCCCAGTGAACGTACAACTGTATAATATCCAGGTCAAATGCGTGGAGCAGCGCGTGAAGGCTCATTTCTGTCACTCATTACATCACATCTGGTCATTTGTAATAAGGTTAGAATAAAATAAAATGATATCTAGGTAGGCCTATATCATCCATGATTATTTTAGTGGAAGCAAACTGTCATGCGCAAAAAATGCTTATAAATTAACCAATAAGCCTCTAATGGCGGCCTATAACGTGTTATTGCCTAACTGATGGGAAACGGTAGATTACTGAGCAATTAATTATTTGTCCTCTCTAATATTTAATGCACAAGGTGTTCAAAAAAGCCCCCAATCTTGTGCTGGACCTTAATTGACATCTCAAGCTGCAAAGCAGCCATTCATTTCAACCTTAAACATTAGCACTGGTGCTTCAATCTTATCACGAAAAGGAACCTAAATCGACACCTCCCAGTATTTCATATATCTGCGTGTCAAACATTTCCCAGCCGATGGCACCGCGCGCGTCCTCGCGGGCAGAGCCATCACAGAACACCGCTGTGCTCCCAGATCCCAGCGACACGCAGAGAAATGACAAACTTACCTTCCACAGTCTCTGCGAAGAAACGGTCACTACTCTGTTACAATAATCCTTGGTCGCTGTCAACACGCAAATATGGCCAAAATGTTGTTGTTTTAAAATGAGCGTGAGCGCGAGCTGAAAGCCGAGAGCCGATCCCCTCTGCAGACTGTACGAGGCTGTTCATTCAGCTGAATGATAGTGGGGAGTGAAGGGACTGACAAGTCGGTCAAAACAGCAGTACCACGCCTCCCTTCTTAAAGCTGCCGCGCTCTTCCATGGCTGTCAAGATCATCTGAAATCCGAAGCCAGATTTATTTTACGTAATTATTGTCATTTTTCTGCTAGAAAATAAGCGAACAGGAAACGTGCTGACGCACACTGATAAACAGGAAAAGTGACAAACAGAATCTTTGTTTCCACCGCTAAATTTCATGTTTGTACCGAATTAAGGTCAAATAAAGTTTCCCAAACATGAAGCAATGGTCCTGTTCTACCTGCTGCCAAGCCTTTAATCCCCCAAAATATGAAGAAACACTTCGGCTGAGTTTATGTAATCCCTCCTTAATTGTAAATTCTGGGCATCCACTTTGACCTGGGCTCCAGCGTGGACAATTCCACGTGTTTGAGACAGAAAGTAAGCCCCACTGTAATGTTTGTGCAGAGGGAGTGAGATATTTCCTCAGCATGAAGTAAAAGGTCTGCAAATAGGGCCAAGCGCGAGGGAGCGGGGAAAGTGGACTGAGCTGAACTCCTGACAATCCAAAGCGTTTGTCTCCATGACATTTTAGATCAGTCACACTGATGGATGAACTGGAGCCTGAAATCTGACTGATGTTTGTCAGGAAGAGGTGTTAAGGTCATGTTGAGAGTCTGGCAGGTCACCAAGGCATAGCCAGAGCCATGTTTTTCTGTCAACACCAGGAGAATTTATAATTCCACACCCCTGTTGATAGAAGCACCAAAACTGGTCATGAGAAACCAACTCGTGACCAGAAGAGAGAACCTGTTGCATTTACTTTGACCGTGCAACATCTAATCTGATATCTTTAGTCATAAATTCATAGTAAATGATTGGCAATTCAACAGCACAACATATGAGTGTGTCTCAAAAAAGTTTGCATGTCTCCTCCTAAACACTTTTCCTTGATCTCGGTGGAAAACATCATGAGGTTAAAGAAAGATGCAAAGAAGAATTTGAAATTTTCGAAAAAGCAGCAGACAATCTGACTGCAAATCAGATTAAATGGATCTCCTTAATAAAGGTTCTGCACAAGCCTGTTAATGACCCATGCATTTGAATCGCGTGTGTTGAAGCAGGGAAAGACATAAAACCTGCTGCCCTCAAGGACCAATATTTGACATCTGTCACAGCATTAGAAACAACCCACGGGCCTGTCGTCTAAACCACCATCCTTACAGGCGGCTTGAAGGAAGCATGACTCATATGAGCGTTCCCATAGCAGAGCAAATGTCACCTCAAGTGTTTCCTTTGACAAGCGATAAAGTACTGATAAGGAAGAAGGAGGGAATGTGGATGGCACAGTTAACGGCAGCACCTTCGACTATTTGTCGAGAGTTTGACAGCCAAATAGGACAAAATACTTTCATTCTAATTTGTGTTTAGACGCAAAATTTAAATATTTCTTTCATTTTCTTTATATTTTCTTTATTTGAAATGGGACAATGCATATTAATTGACATGAGGTGCACCATGTAAATATGCTAGATTTAGCTCTTCAGGCTCATTTTCATCTGTAGTCCCATGGCAGGTCAATGCCAGGGAACATGATATAAAACATAAATAGTCACAACATACATACAAGGATTTTTAAGATAATTAAACATTAGTTCATTAGAAAATAAGCAAAAGTAAGTCAGTCATGCAATAAACATACACAATAAATGAACACAACATTCTGGTCAGGGAATACAAACAAACCAATCATAAAATATATTCTATGTTTTTAATGTGCTCTTTCTTGCACACAGATAATGCAGGATCCTTATCTGAAATAATATCTTAGTTCATTTTTAAGTCTCATGAGCAAATGTCGAACTTATCTGTATGTAAAAAAAGACAAACAACACATTTCCAATGGCTTTCCGTATCAAAAACACACCTTTATCATCAATATATTTACCTATAAAATCCATTTCCTAAAATAAACACCCCAGTAAAAGCATTTGGAAGTGTTGTTTTTTGTATTCTTTCATAAATTCACCAAAAAATAGGGGTCTGGTTTTGCGGACAATAAGATTTCAGCTTGTTAACCAGCAGATCTTGCATTTAAAGCTCCAACTTCAAGTCTTCTCTAACATTTTTTTTTATCCATCTCTTCTCTTCTCCATTACATTTGACCATTTCTTAGCCAAACAAAACCAAATCTAACCAGGCAACATGGCTGCTATGGTGAGTCATGGCTGGACCTTGACCTAGTTGGAAGATGTCATGAGGTTAATGAGAATATGACCACACTTTTAATCAGTTGTGATCTGTATCTACAGCATTGAAGCTACAGTTGAACAGTTCTTCTTCTGGTGCATTATTACAGAGTAACTCAGAGCCTATATATCATATCAGTATGAAAGATATGAAACAAGGTTTTAACTAAAAAAGGAATTAAAAAGTCACAAACACATTGTCGTCACAAGCTACTCACACTCACCTCACTCTCTTCTTATTTATACACATAAATCTGAGTTTGCACAACTGGATAAACATGACTGAGCCTCGCTTTGAAAGCTGCAGCTGCAAAAAAATGTGAGATGGAATTACTTCTTTTCCTTCACAAAGGATGTATCCTATAAAATAGATCATAGAGGAGGCATTGAATTTGGAAAATTCAAATAAGTTTTAACGTAGCTGCTCAGAAACCTTTGTGCCATTTCACTCAATTAGGAAGGTTTCCAAGAAAAATAAACTATTCAACCATACCCTTTATGCTAAATCATCATCACTTTTGCTTTTTAAAGCAAGGAAATGTAAAAAAAAATAAAAAAAAATACAGGAGATAGTCCTACAAAACAGAACTGCCCTCAACAGTTTTCCTCAGTTTCTCCATTTCTATATCAACTTTATATAAAAAAAATTCTACTCATGTTGCATAAAACCGATGGCACACCAGAGCGCCAGTCAGAAAATGAAAGACAAATAGTTGGGCAGTCGTATGCATTAACTCCTCAGTCATAATGTCAAGAAGATAAGGGTTCCTGGTAACTGCTTTGCAAACATGACAGACTGCACAAACAGTGCAGACATTAAGTGTCAAAATGAAAGGAAAATAGCATCTACCTGCATAGGTATTGTTTAGAATTCCTTTATCATTAGACCACATTAGACCAAAACAGGTTTCAAAATCTCCTGTTCTTCACTGCCACACAGAAAAGAGTGGTGCTCAAGGTCGTCTACCTCATTTCACCTCTACTTTAAATGAATATATGGACTTAAGAAACAGATTTTTCTGCACTGTGACTTTCAATATTCAGATGTAACTTGTGAGTTCATAATTTATCTGTGTGTGGCTTCACTTGCTTTCCAGAATGAATGAAATGAGCTACAGTATGTGTCATGTTTTTAAGATTGTGGGTATCCGTCTCTCAGGGGTAGGAAGACTGAGTGGAGCTGTCCAGTAGCTCAGTGGTTTGGCCTGTCAAAGCTGCGATGACATTATCCAGTGGAAGCAAGTGATTTAACCCTGAGGAGAAAAGCAAGCGAGAGGCCTCGATTAATCTTTTCACTTCACAAAGCTGGAGGTGGGGGAGTCATACTTTAATCCAGATCGGATAGTATGTCATAGGGGAGTTCGATCCATGTCAGATAATGACAGTCGGTAACTTTAACCTTCGAGTTTTTAGCTCAAACTCCAAATTCAGAGAATTCATGCACGTTTTACTTCACATGGAGCCAGAAGTCAGATCAGACTTAACGGACCCAATGTTTGAAGCACAAATATCCATGTCACAGAAAGCTCTGTCTTTAGTGACGCCGCCACAAATTAAGTACTTTTCCAGCAAGTGAGGATTTGTGCCCAAGGCTCGGATGTAGTGGCTTACACTGACCTCAGAGGGAACAGTGGAGAGCAGATCCAGGCACAGTCTTTGTTAAAGCACAATTTACATACTTTTAAGTATATGTTTAGAAAACCTCTCAGTCCTGCGAGTAAAAAAAAAAAAAAGAAGCCAGGCAGACAAATCATGCAGGACTCCAACCATTCTGCCATGTCTGACGCAGAAATCCAAGACAAACAGATTCAGTTACAGGACGATTCTCCGAGCGTCTGCCAGACAGGAGCCGGGTTGTTTGTGCGAAAGGTCCAGTCGACACCTTGAGCTCTCAAGGGTGTCTGCAAGAACAGAGCGCATTTAACTGAATTCACACATGTCCACATGTATGTGCAGGCACTTGCGATGCACATGCATGTCCTTCACGTGCTGAAATATCTCTGTGTGAGCTTGTAGACTATTGCCAATCAAATGAGTGTAGAGCGCAGATAAAGTTTATGAATCCAACACTATTTCAAAATCCATTAAGATCAGTTTACTTGACTTTTCTTCTACAAAGTATTTCTCAAAGCCTGCCTGTCATCAGGGTTTTTAAGAGGCGTGGGCTATTAGACGGCTCCAATAAAGACCCTATTGAGTTGCATTATAGGAGTGTGTTTTTGGAGCTTTACTCACATTATAATCCCCCAAAAAACCCCAAATATCCCTGCCTCTGCTGCTTTTATTTGACCTTTATTTTATTTTCCCCTACTTTCGAATCCCACAACTTCATTTTCAGAACAACAGTAAAATACTTTGATACCAGTTCAGATTGTGGAAACTTTTTCTAAAAGCAAAGCCACAAAATTGTGTAAAGTAAATATTACGATATTTTGAACCATTCCAGCTCTGACTCATTATAAGTGATAGGCTGAAGCAGTTACGGCTGGTTCATAAGGCAAACAGAGGACACTGCAACTGCTGGATGCTGGATAAATGATAAGATGCTGGATAAAAATGATCATAAATGTTGTTTGAAAGTCATGTAAGCATTTGCATCACTCTGTGGGTTGCAGCTCCATGATGTGGTGGCCCTCAATACACAGGAATTCTTGTCACATCCCCCTGAGAGGAATCAAATGCTTTGGTGTCCTTGAACAGGAGGACAAACGCTGCCAGAGTAACAAACCAGCAGAATAAATGACTGAAACAATCAGTCTAAGAGGTGAAAATGACTCCACTCTGTTACGTGATTGATTATGGAAAGTAAGAGGCTGTTGCTGCAGGACTTAATGCATTCTGGAGACAAATTTGCATCCAATTTTGAGCGTTTTTGAACCTTCATTGTCTTTTCAGTGTATCGTTTCAGTCTTCTGGAAAAAAAAAAGGCATGGTAAGTTTTTCTTTAAACAAGGAATGATATATAAATGCCACATGTCCGTGCACATGCCAACAAACAAACAAAATAGTCGCGACTTTATTTTCGTTTGAATAACAATGGTGGAGTGAGTCATTTTTGAATTCTCATCAGATGTTTCTGCAATTAAAACCAGAAGCAGCTCTGTTCTGCTTTGAGAAACAAAAGACACAGTTTAAGTCACTCCAGACAAAACTGTCTGTTTCACTTTACCCGGTGACATCTTAAACTTTTCAAAACATCAGAGCAGCGGTCTGGATTTCAGAAATCCTGCTTTGACCCCGACACACTCCAAACCCTCGGCTGCAAAATGATGAAGACTAAAACTGGGCTCAACATTCTGAAAAGTTCCAATCTGGTACCTTTGTCACTTTAACTGTGAATATAAAGGACTATGAATGAAAACAAAAGTCATTGAAAACATCTGAAAATATTCTAGAAATGTAACAGCAACACACAGTAACTGAAGTAGAAACAAAACAAGACAGGACTCAAACCTCTGTTGTTTAACCTCTACTGTCCTTCTGACATCTGTCAAACTGAAGTACTGCTATTGTATATGTCTAAAGATTAAATATACTTAAACATTTCCAGTCTCAAAGATGACACAGTTGTAAAACTGTCTTAAACCTGCCTTATATCCAATGACCACTAAGAGTCAGATGATACAGTAGTCTGTGAGAAGATCACTCAACTTATTCTAATAGTTTCTGAGATAAAACAAGGTTTCCTTTTGCATTTTAACCCCGATGCTGCAGCCAAACCCAAAACTTGTGCACAATTATCTCTTAATTACAATTAAACAAACAAATGTAATACTTTGAAACCCTGATTTTTATGTGTAAACCAACTCAGGTACTATCGTTATCAGCCAAGAAGATGGAATTATATTTGTGAGCTGTTTTGGTAAGTTGCGTAGAGCTGAGGAATGCATTTAAAAAAGTGATTACTGTAAATTACTCATAAACAGGGACTGAATGTTTAGATTAATCCAGTTTTCAGAATAATTCTGATGTGTCTCAGATATGTAGATAAATACCCGACTGATACAAGGTCATGACGTTGTCTTGGTGTCGTTCCTGAGCCACGGGAAAGAAAAATTACATTTAGAAAGTGTGTATTTACTAAAACTATTACTATATTTACGTAATCAATGGATTCTAATAGATAGGAAGGGTTTCACTGACTGTTTTACAGCTCTTTTCTTTGATTGAGCCATCACAATCAGAACTACCTGTTTAGGATTTGGAAAAGATCTTTTCTTCTTTATTTTTAATTTGCCTATTCACATAACCTCTACAGGTACTTTTTAATATTAATACGTGCTTGAACAAACATCCCTGGATGTCATCTTTTATAAAACAGTCTCCTAATATTTGTTTGGGGAAGGAAACGTACCTTGATGCGAGACACCAAAACAAAATGGAGTCCAAAATCACAGGCTGCATTTGTTTCATTTAGAGTGGAAAACAACCACAGGCAGCGTAGCACATACTGCTGTAAAGTTCAAGACTGTGGGACGGTAATTCTGCTGACACAATATGATTCATTGCAGAAGAGGTAGAGGTTAACAACCTGAAAAACACCATCACCTTGATTCTCTTCACCTGACATGACTTTGTTGTCCTTTCTAACACAACGCAGACTCCCTGCCCTCTAGCGACCTGCTCAGTCTGCTGGCTTTTGTCTGCCGTCGGGACCTCTCAGATGGGAGGAGAAAGAGCAGCTCAATTAACCCTCTAACCAACCTCTGGATATTAGGGTTACAAAGTCACCTGTATGTGTCCTCTCTCGCTATACTTCCTCTTCTTTCTTTTAACTTCTCATTTTCCCCTTCTTGCCTCTCCTTTCTTTCTACATTGAAATGTGTACCGTGCAAAATCTAAGAATCAATAAGACGCCACTCTCTTCTATTTCTGTCTCCTGTGTTACTCTCCCCTTCATTTCCTGGTTGTCATCAGAGCCTCACACATCTGTCTCTTTCTCCAACTTGGCTGCAGACCAGTGGAGCTATCATCTCCTCCAGTTAATGGTGATACAGATTGGCATATATGCGTGTGTATGTTGATGTTGTTGTTTCTAGTGTGACTTTCAGAGCAGCATCACTGGAAATTCATTACATGGATGCTAAATCAGGCAGAAATATCAATTCCTGCCAACATCTAGCATGTTGCTGCTAATCAATACACACACACCCACTGTTGCGATGGAAAATGTCCTCAATGAACCGTCCTCATGCCCATGTTAAATGTTATGGAAAATCAGTCTGAAGAACATTATGTAACCACTAGCACAAGCAATAATATTTTTTTATCAAAATACATATCTGTATGGTAAAGTATTTAATACCACGTTGAGGTTTTCATCATGAATCCAATCTGTCGTTGCTGCACTTTTCAAGAGCAGAAATTGTTTGGCAGCTGCGATGCGAGCATGGATTGGCTCCCGCATCACAGGGTTGGCCGGGGGGGTTAACAGTGACATAACACAGCTTATTGAGTGAAGAATGCAGTGCAACAACAGGACCAGTCCGCAATAGGAGTTCAATGCCGGACGAGTTCAGCTCTGGTAGGTATTTCATTGTTACTCTACCAGGAGAGGAATTTGGATCGTGGAGTCGTCCATGGCAGCAAGAGCAACGGAGGCTCTTCCCACTCAACTCGTTACAATTTTACAGAATGCAGTCCCACAATGCTTACATAACACAACATGTGTGTGTGTGTGTGTGTGTGTGTGTGTGTGTGTGTGTGTGTGTGTGTGTGTGTGTGTGTGTGTGTGTGTGT
>JBBBVU010000021.1:2337414-2370537 GCA_037177055.1 Atherinosoma microstoma | reverse complement strand
ACCATGTGATATTGAAGAAATGGATTTAGGAAAAGACAAAGTGTTGTGCCACTACAAAAATGGCCTTCATTAAGGTGACCAAGAAGTTGTAAAAATATTAAGGCCCACTATCATTTGCTTACTTCGACTATTAGTTTAGATTTCTAACAGTTACCAGGTGAGATTTTCGGTTGAACTCTACCAGGAAGTGACAAAAGTTGTTTTAATGAATGAATGCAACAACAAAAAAATACAAAACATAAAAAATGCTTGCATATAATCACACAATCTATCCCCTCACCCTTGTCCTTAAGAGGAGTTTTTGTATTAAATAAAATGTCTTTATTGTCATTACACAAATATAGAACAAACGAGCCTTTCCTAGTGAAAGAATAAAATAACACACGCAACAAACACTTGCTGCAAATAATGTAAACACTCAGCAAAACTAATCTGCACATATTTCAAAAGAAACAGACGGAAAGATTGATTAATGTGTTGCACATTTCCTGCATTAGTACAGAGTCCCATTTTTGAATTTTTTAATGGTACTTGGATAAAAACTGTTAACCTGTTAGTACCAGATGTCCCGTGGGCAGGAAATGACTTAATATGTAGTTCACTCAGTTTACCTTGCAAGTACACAATTGGAAAGCTAAGTTTCTTGAGATGTGAATGATATATACCATCCAGGCTACAATCATCACTGTAGATTCAGTAAACACTTATTTCAGATTAGTTACAAACACAATTATTCTAAAAAGCCATACTGTACTCCGGTAGCAGATGATTCTGCAACAAAAACAGCCCTGTTACATCAGCAAGGGTCCAGATAAAGTAGGGGTTAATAAACATGGTGGTGCAGGTCCTGATGGACCTGTAGAGCTTTCAGGTTGTTTCCCAGGAAGCTTTGTCCTCATAATGTCCTTTTGCTGATTTTATGCGCCACAGCCTTTCTGTCTGCCTTGGTGCAGCTTTTAAACCACACCGGGATGTCGTGGGTGATATTTTTTTGTGGCTCATTAAAAGGAAACATTTTTTTAAAAAAAGTAAAAATTTTTGTGGAATCCAAAAAGAGGTGATGCAACATAGTGGCAAACTATTTCCCATCGTGTTCCAACGTTTTCACTACATTTTTTTTCTGGAAAATCTGTTCTGGAATTAGAGTTAATATTGTTTTCATTGTTCATATGAACATGAACATAGGTCCAAATGTACATCAGGCACTCAGCTTCAGGCTATAAGATGTTAAAATGTTTTAGTTTCAAATGAACAAGACTAACAATCGACTTTTTTTTTTTACTAAAATGGATAGTTTATCATGACTAAATGGTTATATGTAAAGAAAAGAGTCAAAATAAGTTAACATAGAGAAAGCTGCCACCTGAGCAAACCTCAGCAAAGCAGAATTTATAATAGCTGTGGTAGCAGCACAGTTTCATAAAAATAAATCTATGCAATCGTTACAGTTTCCCTTATTTTCCTGTTAACTCACAATATTCACTTTGCTGCATCATAAACGTTTCACTATGTGCATTATCATCATACCACTTTATTCATAAAGCACTCTCAAAACAGCAACATTACCGACCAAGATGCTGCACAGTAAGACAATAAAAAAAAGAATGAAGATAAGACAGGCCAAATAAAAAACACCAGATACAATAGCAATAAAATAAGAGTCCAAAACCAAATAAAATAGAAATCCACAGAACAAATAAAATCACAGTCAACATCTCGCTGCGGGATGAAGGCCAGGGAGTAAAAGTGTGTTTTTAAATGAGATTTGAAAACAGTGGGTGAGGAAGCCTATCTGATATGTAACGACAAATCATTCAGGAGTCAAATTAAATGGGAAAGCACCAATAGAATACTTAAAAACAAATAAAATAATTTGAGCATGTTCAAGAGGACCGTGGGAGGTGTAATACCCAACACCATGGATCCGCAATCCTGGTCCTTGAAGGCTGGTGTCCTGCAGGTTTTAGAAGTTTCTCTGCTGCAACACACCTGACGCAAATCACTGGGTGATTATCAAACTTGTGCAGAGCTTGTCTGAGTCCAAATCAGGTGTTGCAGCATGCAGGGAAACTTCTAAAACCCGCAGGGCCCTCGAGAAGCATGATTGAGGATCCCTGCCTTACATGCACACCTACACGCTCCCTAAGAGTTGATCAGCTGCTCTTGATGGTGCAGGGAACAAAGTGGAAGCCCCGAGGAGATCAGGCCTTTGCTGTTGCTGGTTCCAGTTTGTGGAACGACCTACCTCTACATATCAAACAGGCCGCCTCCTCCACAAGGCCTGTTTATAAATCACTTCTTAAAACCCATCTGTTCTCTTTGGCTTTTTGACACTAGAAATGTTGACATTTTGTTTTTATAGTTTAACATGTTTTATTGATCTGATTTTATTGTTTCATAATGCTTTGATTGTATTCACTGAGCTTTTATTCTACAGCCTTTTGGTCCACTGTGGTTGTTTTAAATTGCTTTGTAAATAAAGTTGGATTGGATAATACAACAGTCCTTTAACTTCTCTTTTCCCCTGTCAATCACAAATCTGAGGTTTACCCAAGTAAAGTTTATATTACACAAAATATTTCTCACACTGTGATTGTCTATTTTCGAGGCGGCACTTGGGGGGGGCAGTCAGATTATAAACCCCCTATAAACTTTGATTGTTTCTTGAAAATAAGAATCATTATAAAAGATTTCCTCGTTTTGATTTATCAACTATTTTAAGAAATATATTTTTTCTCAACTCTTTATATTAGCCATTCGTCATAAATATTTAAAATAATGACGTTATTATTTTTCCCTTTTAGAAAGTCAGTTATGACTGACAGCCTAAAATAAATGATATATGTTTCAGTAATTTGAAAAATCTCACTTTATGTCATAACTCATCAGGCACTGAGTGTTGCTGTCAAAGTGAAGCTCCACAGAGTTATTGTTTCCAACATGTTGACATTTTTTACGAGTGGTGGTGACGGCAAAAATAGGAGACATGTGTCGGTCACTGCATGCACTGACCCGTACCACCACAGCAATTATATTCACCCTGTTACCATCATTCCCTCTTTGACTGTTCAGTCACTGTGAAAACACACTGCTGTTAAAAATCAACCTTTCCCAGGCTGGCTCGATATAGCCGAGCACATGTGGCGTGTACAGATGTTCCTCACTCCACATTCCATGTTGATGTATATGATTTTTTACACCATGTTCCCAGCATCCAAAACATGATTTTCTATCTACCGCTGTGCATACATGTGTGTGTACTTACATGTCATGCACATGTTATGGCGCTGAGCGGTTTAAAGTACATGCAAAGGTACAGACGCTTGCCTCTAATCGCTTCTTTGATTAAAGGAGCATCTTGGATTCTACCACCAAGCTTCTGTGGCCAAATCAGACAGAAATGGGCCAACACACACAAGCATATAAAGTCACAGAAGATCCTGTGGAATATATCCAACTTTTACCACTAAGCCACTGAGAGGCAGCTACTTAACTGAAGCATCATCCTCTTTTAAAGTCTGTAATAATGGCAAAGAGAAACCCAAACCGCTCTGGAAGAAACACCAAGATGCCTCCTTCAGTGACTAATGAAGGTGTAGGGTTTCACCTCTGTTATGTTACCTATGTGTACGCATGAATGGTAAATATGAATGAACATATTCCCACAAACAGCTTGTGTGCTGCTTGTGTTTGGTTGTCAACCTGCTGCAAGCAAGCAGGGGCAAGTACTGCTGATGTCTGATCCACTTCTATGCGTTTACTGGATTAGGCAGATTTTTATAACAAGCACAAAAGCTGACAAAGAGGGAATGGGTTGCTATCCTCAGTGACATCCTCTTGGAAATCATCAATAAAACTACGTGCACGTCTTTTGTTGTATTGTTGTTACTTCACACCACACATGTTTGTGTTGTGATCGTGCACACGTTGCACTGGTTTACCAGATCTTCCTGCAAAAACCCAAACAATCTAAAAAAAAACCACAAACCAAGCAGTTTGTCTGGAGCGACTTGAACTCTCAGCCTGAAATCGTCTGACATCGTGCACACCTTTTTGATTAACTGCCAGGACGCCGCTTCCAGACAATGGTGTCGAATGCTGGCAAAGACGACTGAAAAAACAGGTTTTCTTCTTCAAGTGATTTTTTGCCTTTAAGCTTTTACAAGCTTAGAAATGTGCTTGGTTGAAAAGAGCAACCTTATCCTTTATCTGTAGCAAAACAACCTTCTTTACTGTATCTCTGTCCTTTCAGAGTACCTGAGGCATGTATTGATGTGATTGTGTGCAGGTTTACTTGTGCATGCACATGTGGAATCATCATCCATGGTGACAATACCATAGTGACACTTACATGCTTTTTTACTGCCACTTAATCTTCCTGTGAACCCAAAGCAGGAAATGGAAAATATGAAAGTGAAAAACAGTGTCAGGACCGTGGGAGAAAGGACTTTTAATTACCTCACTTTGCTGAAATGAGGAGATGAGCGTGCAAGCATGCAAAACTACAAACTGTTTCAGACAGGGAATGAATGTCCCTTGTTTGTTGAGAGTAAAAATGTCTTGCATGCAGATCTGAAGTCCATTTCCGCGTGTCAGACTCCTGCAGTGGCTGCTCCTTTGGGGAGAAACCACAGCTATGTCAGCTTAAGCTAAAGACAACACATGGACCAAAACAGGATATTAAAAAAAAAAGGAGTTCACAGCTCCATAACAGGCACGGTCCAGCTTTTGGTCGGTGTTTACAGCATGCAGCTTTCTGAAACAGATGTAATTGCACGTTATAATTGTTTGGTAGAAAGTGGACGTGGCTGTTTCTTTCTGGGGGAATCATGAAAAGGCTTCAGTCTGCATGTGGAGCCTTGGTATCATGTGATATAATCTGCATATTTCTGAAGGCTTTCTGCTCATATCTGATGTCATTGCTTTCATGGGAAAGAAAAACTTCCTCTTCTTTTTCACTAAAATGAAAGAGGGGGAAACCAGTGGGTCAAGAGTCTTTGCCTGACTAATACTGACGCTGGTAAAATAAAGATCACAATCAGGTAGTTTCCAGAGTTATGGGACAAAAATAGTAGTATCATTCTGAATATATCAGGAAGGTAATCAGGTTACAGGTGATAGTTTCAGTTTCCTGTATCATTTATAAATAAAGTGTATATTATGTACCAGAGTAGCTGCAGAGATCCAGTATGGCTGCTGTTTATGAGTCCATTAAGTCAGAATCCTCCAGAGAACACAGATTTTGCTCTTTAATGCTGATCACCTGGTTGATGGCTGCCGGAGGCAGATGACTTGTGCTTCGTTCCGTGTTTCCCATGAACTACAACACGTCAGCAGGAGTCCTCTGAAAGGCTACACTTTCCTATTACATAACATCCCAGACATACACAGCTTCACTTGAAGGAATGCATGTTAAAGCATCTGTAGTCCACGTGAAACACATCCTGTCCAATCAGCTATCCTCACACTCTTCTCATGGATCATTGTGACACTTTCAGGTCGTATGTGAACGTGTAGTTTGTAAACAAAGACTGGTAAATTTATTATTTTACTTTTTGCTAAAGGAAAAGGGGGGGTTTTGGTTGACTTTATTTTTAAAAAAATTGATTTTAAAATAGATAAATATAAAGATATAGATATTTGTAGATATGTGCTTTATCATCATTTCATAAAATGGTTCCTTAGCTAAATTTAGGTTTTACATGACACTCTTCTTTTATACACTGTGGGGGGGTCGCGGGGGCAGAAGCCTGAGCAGGGCAGCCCGGACTTCCCTCTCTCCAGCCACATCAGCCAGCTCATCCAGGGGGATCCCGAGGCGCTCCCAGGCCAGCCGAGAGATGTAATCCCGCCAGGGTGTCCTGGGCCTACCCCGAGGTCTCCTCCCGGTGGGACGTGCCCAGAATACCTCCCCAGGGAGGCGTCCAGGAGGCATCCTGACTAAATGCCCGAGCCACCTCATCTACTCTGAGCCCCTCCCGGATGACCGAACTTCTCACCCCTAACTCTAAGGGAGAGCCACCCTGCGGAGGAAATTCATTTCGGCCGCTTGTACTCGTGATCTTGTACTCCTTGTTTCCCTTCCTATAGAAGGCTTCTTGACCACAGAGACCATTTCTGATGAGGCTTCGGCCAACAGTAGGTGGATCAACTGAAGGTTCAGATGCATCTCTCAGGACCTGTGTCCCGTCCCTGATGGATTTCTTCTTATTTCTTCACTTTTAGATCCTGTTCATCTGCTGTAGACAGTTGTTTTGTCCTGAATCCTCTTCTTTTGTCCTCCACATGTCCAGTTTTCTCAAATGTATTCAGGACATACGGCACAGCATGCTTAGATATGCCAAGAATCCCCTTGTTGCTGCAAAGAGCTTATTTTCTGTCATTCAAACTGTGTTGTCTTTGCTAAAAAAAAAATCTAAAAGTTAAAAAAATGAGGAAAAAAACTTTGTAACAGGATGTCAGAAACAAAGAGCTTTCAGTTCTGTTATGTGTTGATACAGCACTGGTTCATCCCTTGAGTCAGGAGTATTTTGTATGCTTAAACAAGCCATTAGTCATTGGCAAGTGACTCCTCAAACAAATAAAGAAAAAAGAAGGTTACAAAATGAACTTATTGTAAATGAAAAAGCAGCTTATGCCCACAGAAAAACCTGGTAACTGTTGATGAAGAACACAATAAAAGCAAATTGTAAAGAAGTGATGTTTGGATAAAGACTTTTCACAGGACTGTGTGACAACATGCATAACAATGTTCAATAACTCTGAATGAAGACCCATACAAAAAATGTCCTCTAGGATTGCAGTGAAACATCCTGGACACCATCATGAAACCAGGGAGCCTGAGTGATATCCAGCATGAGGGTCGTCTTCCTGCAGGCTATTTTTGGGAGATGACATGAATAGAATGAAACTGGAGACGTGGTCAAAATCACCACCACCCCAACTCACCCCATCATCGTAACATAAGACGGTGCCGTATAAAAAAGCTGATATAGAGTGTCCAGAGAAAAAAATAGGATCCGCTTATAGAATCAGCTAATATATTTTCAACAGACCTAAAAAAATAAAATCAAAAGAACTGGAAATTATAGAAATCAAACCAGTTAAGTCTTGTGCAAGTGCTGTTTGGTATCATTGAATATTTGTGAACTTAAACCTTTAACAGAATTTTTGTATTTCACTCAGAATATGTTTACATTCCTTATCAGTTGCTAAAATCTTTCATTACTGAGCTGCCTTTTTCCCTTTTTTTTCCCCAAATATTGATCCGCTCTTCTGGATCAGGCAGGTGTGGTTGCAGTATTTGCATGAGTAACCTCCTTTAATATGTGGGGAGTGTCTGCCGCGCTGAATATGCTTCTGTCAATATGTTCTTGGAATGAGTCACTGAACCTGTGGTGACCTTTTTTAAACATACAATGCACTTTCTTTGTTGAAAACAACATGAATCACTGCAAAACAGAGGAGCCATGACTCCCTGTTTAACACATATTCACATCCTCAACTCATACTCGAATATTTACATTTTGCCCGACTGGATAAATTTACTCTTTTAGATAGAGATGTAGAACTCTGCTTCATATCTTAATTTGACTTAGTGGATGATATAAACCAGTGGTTTCCCATCTGTTTGGTTTCATTTATCTCACAAAGTGTGGGGTTGGATTACAGTTTAGATGTTTGAGTAATTGGTTTCATTAAACTGAGTTTTCATTTCCTCCAAAATGTTCCTTTTCTTTTGGTTTCATTTATGAAATCTAAAAGTAGATTTCTGCCTAAGAACTCTGTTTTCATTCTTTCATCCCTTTAAAATGACCAAATTTATCACTCACTCAATTTTTCTGCAGCCACAACTAATTTAAACTGTTCACCTTAAACTTTGTAAAGAACATTTTCCTTTAGCAGGTGTTAACGGGAAGACAGATGAAGTGAATGAATGAATGAATGTTTGTTTTATTTCGAACAAAAGAATAAAATCAAAATTAAATTTTTATTTTTTTTAAAGGAAATTCCAAGCAATATATGTACAAAGATTTGTTAGAAAAAGAGCAGGAAGAAGTATAAACTTATTAACTCCTAGGCCTTTATCATCCTATGATTCATTGCCATATAACATGTCCTTATATATATGATAAATAGATTTAATATACAATATGCATCAATATATAATCATTTAACTGCAACAATACACAGCATACAATTATACCACATACATCATCAACTTTGTTACAATAAATATGCAATTTATTAACTGATAGCTAAAAAGATGTAAATTACCACTATAAAATTATTACAACAGTACACTCCATAAATATATGTATAGGCCTACACACATATTAATAACTAATTGATTTAATATACAGTATACAACAGTATATATAACAACCATTAGTCGACCTCATTACAATATCTGTGATGCCACTACTAATTAATCAACAAATAACAGCTATGGAGGTACACTAGAGCTATAGATACAAGATTTATATAATAATAAATAATCAATATGTGCAATATTAATCCAGTGTTAATGCGACAAATCTTCCTCCTTATACCTATTAATCAGATATTTTTTGTATGAGCTTTTGAACTGATTGATATTTCAAATTGGATATCTTATTCATTCCATAATTTCACTGCCGAAGAATCATCTTCACAGAGACAGACGATCTTTGTCCTTGTTGTCACCTAGCAACCAGATACAACAAGCCTCTGCCAGCGTGCCAACGTTAGCCAGGAAGCTAAGAGGAAGCCAGCCCGAAAAGTTTTGCACTTTTAATTGAAAATGGTAAAACAGACAATACAGATATTTGGTCGCATTAAACCCACGAAGAGAACCGTGACGGTGAGTGGGTAACTCTTTTGTTTAACACAAATAAGTGAATATGAAAAAATAATGAAATAAATAAATATTGCTAGCTAATGTTGCTGTTAATTAGTAAAAAGGTTGCAGAGAAACTGTGTGTTAATATTCTTCTAAACTCCAGCCATATACCATTTTTAATGAAATCTTCTACTAAACTGTCCCAAACATGTCATAACTTCTTTTGCTGAGTGAGTTTTCGTGCTTCTGACTTGTCAGTTGTTACATAGATAATAATGGTTCCCTTCCACGAAGTATCCCAATAAATCATCCAGATGAACAAGAATTTACAATAGTGTGTCAGGGCTTGGAAATGGCACACTTGAAAGGAATGCAGTCAGTGATGTTTAAAATGAACGTTTTTTTAGTTACACCTGTAGATTTCTTGCTAAAACTTGTAAAAAAAACCCCGTCAGCAATGAAGAAAGGGAAGATGACAACAACTTCATACAGCAAATAACACAAACATAAACATAGTTGAAATCCCTATTCATTTGGCATCATTATATAAAAATATGACTACTGTGACAAGGTCTTTTCCATTTCATTGTCTGAGCATTACATGAGAACAAAAATCAAATTGATGATTGTTGCACTTAATGTCCTGAAATAAGCACAGCTGTCTCCTAAGGGCTTTTAAGGTTTGGCACATGTCTCAGGGAATCATGAAAAACAAAAACCAGAGGTGGCCACCGTGATGCAAGCATGGGTGACGGTGAAAAACAATCTAATCATTTAGGTCTTATCTTTTATTCCCGAAGCCCTGGGGACTTGTAATTGTATCAGTGTCCATTGGAAACATATGCCAGAACATATGTTGAAGCTCAGAAACAGAAGATGGGGGTGTGTAGGCTGCCCCAGCTAACCTCACTTTAAATGTTCTCCTGTGCTTGAGCTCAGCTGATATTGGTTTAATGTTGTGCAGTTTTTCTAGTCTCCCCTGAGGCTCGGCTTTGGCTTGAATCTGCAGAACTTGCCTGCTCTATGCGCCCAACCTGATTGCATCTTTAGTATTGGTTTTCACAGGATATACGCTCTATAAACTCCATCTTTTTTTTGTTTTGGGGCTAGCAATGCCCAAACCACAAATATCCAAACTTATATTTTAAGTCTTCCATGATATATTGCGTTTGTGTTTAAGTTGGGCTGTATGTCTGGTACCGCATACAATAACAACATACAAATAGAAAAATACATGGTAACCTACTCTTTCATAACTGCATGTTAATACTCATGTGGGTGCCCTGAAATACTCCCCAAATATCATCTTGTGACAAATTTGATGCCTGTACTTACTGGTTATTTACCTTATCCTGCAGAGACTTGACTCTACTGTTGTGTTTGGCTCCATCAGGTGTACTCCGTGGACAATAAGGAGCAGAAAAGTGCATCTCTGGAGTTTGTGGTGCCCAAGGACCTGGCTGATGGCTTTGTTAACAACAAGAGGGAATGCTACAAGTTCAGGTAGAGTCGTAAAGAGGTGTAAATTGCAGCTTTAAAACTTTGCAGTTTTCTTAAAACTAAACTGGTAGAGCCAATGAAGTTTCTGGTAATAAGTTAGGTAATCTGTGCACATTCATGTACTTCTATGCCACTGATGCAAGGTAACTTTCTTTACTAATCTTGGATTTTATCTTTAAAAAATTCTTGATGATGTCAGTAGGAGTTGAAATGAGTGCATGTAGTCATCTCTTTATAAGTAAAGGATGGACACCTCTGGATTATTAAAAAAAAAACAAGATATGTTAAGTAATCTTGTTGGTGTTTGACTCATGCTGAACTCTTTAAGAGCAGTTATACTGTAAAAACCTTGAATAAATAAAGATATCTCTTATAATTTAAGCTCTTATGGTTACATTAGACCTTTTCCCATTAAGTATGCCTCCGCCAGTCCTCTCAGTAGAGCCAAAACCTCTGTTTAATGCTAGTAGCGAGAGCCCACGCCATGCTTCCAACCCCTGAATTCACTGTTAGAAAGTCAGACAGCAGTGGACACTGAAAGCCTTTGGAAACCACAGAGTCTTATAATAGCTTGTGGAGGTTCCCTTGTGCCCTTATAGAAATAAAATTTCCACATTTAACGATCTTCCTGGGCGGATTCCTCTCACATCTACTTCTTCTTGCTGTTGGTTAAACATGATGGGTCGAGGCTGAACAGAACAACTTAAATCCTCCTCATTCACCAGTTTGGCTTTTCTTATTCACTTCTGCAGCTGACGTTAAAGATAAACTTACAACTTGTACATTTAATTTCTGTTAGGGTAAATAAGAGGTTAATGCTCTGTGTTGCTTTGTGTCACAAAATGTCTCATCTTTCCTTTTTCCTTAATTTTCTCCAGATTCCAAAAAGTCTTCAATCAAGACGCCAAACAAGAAGACATTTTTGAGAGCATTGCCAAACCAGTTGCAGAAAGGTAAAACCTGAATGATGTAGAATATTTCTTTAGAAATGACAAACGCAAACAAATGCTTGCATCAACTGCTTGTCAAACAGCAATAATTGGTCATTGTCCCCTCTCACAAATCAGTTTTTCACAAGTTGATAATTTGCTCCATGTCTCCAAATTAAAGTCAGGCCACACAGGCTTCAGCCAAACTTGTTGACAGGAAGTAAGTAAAGCTCAGCTTTCTTTAAGATGGAAATGGAGGGTGTCTGTGATGTTTGGCTTGCTTTATGTACTTAAACCACTAAGTGGATAGAGCTGGCAGGCAAGATGACACTATGCCATCACGAGAGTGAGAGCATTTTAAACCACAACACAGAGCTGCGCACTATACTGTACAACACATACCTGTGAGAGGAATATTGCTGCTGTATTCTGGCTTATTTTCTGTTCTGTTTTTATAGTTTTTAAATTTAAAAAAGAGGAATTTATTTGGAAAAAAAGGATGACTTTGTAACATGTAAAAGTTGATGAAAGACATGTATATCTGACAGAGGCTTCTGCCATCAGGGAATAGCTGTGAAGGGCTGAATGTGGACTGGAATAATTTTAAGGATGGTACATGTCAGAAAAGATCAACATGGATGCCAGGACCCAGGTTTTCCCACCAGAATTTTCCCCAGAGGATCACACTGCTTCTGCTGGTTTTGCAGTTCCATTGCAACCTGCAGCTCTGTGAACACGCATTCTGTCATCTTTCTTTCGAAGCCAGTGTCATGATTCTCAATGATTTTCTTCCTTTTTATTTGATCATATTTAGCTCATTTTAAGATAAACGATTGATTCAACAATGACTCCTAAAAAAGTGGGAGTTTAATTAACTCAAATGTAATTTGAAATCCATCTCTTGGGCTGCACTAGTTGTT
This sequence comes from Atherinosoma microstoma, assembly GCA_037177055.1. Taxonomy (NCBI): domain Eukaryota; kingdom Metazoa; phylum Chordata; class Actinopteri; order Atheriniformes; family Atherinidae; genus Atherinosoma; species Atherinosoma microstoma. The sequence continues at coordinate 2,358,367 of JBBBVU010000021.1, read as the reverse complement.
TTTTGCTTATTCAGTTCAGGCCAGTCATCAATCCTCCTGCACATCACTCAGCATCTAACATCCCACTTTGGTCCATAAGTCACACATTTTTCTTGCTTTCAACTATAGCAATATAATCAATGTTTCTCACTTCACCTCGCAGTGGTTCAATTTCAACCTGCTTTTACTCTTCTTCCTACTTCCATTTGTGTCTGTTAGCAGGAACAAATTGAAAGAAGAACATTGATAAATAAAAGCATTAAGGCTTATAGAGAATATACAAGAGATAGCGAGGAACTGGCTTCTCTACGATATGCAAACACATTGTTTTCCCCATTTCAATAAACGAAAACCTTTACTGCGTGTGACACCGCTATGCCCCCCTGCCCGGCCCGACTTCACAAACAGAAAAGTCAACAACTGAGGGAATTTCCTTGGAATTTCCTTTTGATCACATGTTGGTTTTGTCGTTGTTGCGTAAACAAGATTCTTCCTCTCTTCCTTCTCACCAAACCTCATCCTCTTCACTCAGTTTAGCTCTACTGTCTCTTCTACATTCCTCTCAGCCTTCTTAGTCACAATAGGACCTATTTGTGGAATCCCACAAGTGCTTTGGATTATCTTTGCTATTAGTAGACATATAAACAACACAGTGAGATGTCTGGAATGGTTGACTAAAGACGTGGACGTCTCTGACCTGACTCACACGGGTTCACTGACTTAGGTATTGGGTTGCCCTCCCCAGCCAACATTTTAATAGTTCCCCCTTTGTTGTGGCAGATGGTAAACATCATGTTAAAAAGTTGCAGTTACAACCCGGTTGTGTCTCTCCATATCAATCTAAGCCAGCCGTCTTTTAGTGTTTAATATGAATATTATGTCTGTAGTATTAAGGACACTAGTCATTCTGTCTAGCCATGACTAGTCTGTTTACAGACTCAGACATTTCTAAGTATACTGTCATCCCCCCCAACCATCAGAAAGACATTTTCACCAAGTTGAAACCCTCTAAATCCTCCTGTCTGTAGCTGAAATATGATTGGATAGAATTTTTATTAAATCCTGTTTGTGTTCCCTTCAGAAACAATCACAAGAGTATTCCAAAACTTAGGAATCATCATTCCCAAAAATGTATTGACAGAGATTAAAAAAGACTCTTTAACAGATACTGAACTAAGCTTAACTTCAGGTACTTGTATATAAAAGGAAAATATAAACAAATTTAAAATTCGATGCAGCAACCCATTCAGATAAATCGATTGAGAAGCAAAGAGAGAAAGATGTTCGGGCAGATTCTACAATCAGCAGAATAATTGGTGACAGGTGAGGGTGTTGGGAATAAAAGGAGCATCTGCCAAAGACTTAGGCTCAATCCCAAACCGCCACCTACACACTAAGCCTCCCAAACTACGTAGTGTGGAAGGTGAGTGGATCATTCAGCCCTCAAATAGCGAGTCTGCAACGCTCCAAACTTTGCAGCTGGTGCGACGGTGAAATGGAAGAAACAATCTTTAGATGCAAGTTCCGCATGTGTCCTGCATGTCTGTCACACTGACAGAAAGTCACCAGGTTTAGGAAAATAAAACGCAACTAGCAAATCTTTCTCTATGCTGATGTTTGATTTGACGTAAACACAATTAGCAGCATTTGCTGGTTGGAAATGTCAGACGGTTTTGGGTTGAAAGATGTGCAATCACTTTAAAGTCCCTATTTGTGATATAACTCCTGTCATTGTAATTTATCATGGTTGCTGAATTTATGATGTTTCAGAGAGAGTGGAAAAAACGAGACAGCTGATGCGCCTCCCAACCTGTACCCAAGCAAGGACGGGTCATGGCTCACCACATTGTCCCAAACTCCATCAGACAATTGTTAATGAGTAAAAAAAAAAAAGGTGTCTCAGTGACAGATTAGAAAGAACTTTGGTCTTTAAGCATCCACCTACACGTGTTCTGTGGTCAAACGAGTCCATGTTTTAGCTGCTTTTGGAAAAATCTGGATCTTTGTGCCAAAGATGAGAAAAATCATCCAGGCTGTTATCAGAGAAAGCTGTGACACGAGAGGCTTCAGTGTCCATGGAAGACTACATGAAGGTACCACTGACGCAGAGATGAATGTTGGGATTTTGGAGAAACATATGCTCTTTTCCCAGGAGGTCTGTGGTTACTCCAGCAGAATGATGTCAGACTTCATTCTGCATAACTTCCAACAGTGTGGGTTCACACACACACAGAATGTGTGCGTTTGACTGTCCTGTCTGCAGTCCACATCTGTCTCTCATTGAACATGTATGGAGCATCATGAAGAGGAGAATCAGACAATAACCGAGCCCCGTTGAGCAGCAGGAGTCAGCAGGAATAGACACAGATTCCTCTGGAAATTCTGCTACAGTTAGTATCCTCAGTTCCCAAACCATTAAAAAGTCTCATTAAATGAAGCTGATGGAGCACAATGATAAACAGGTGTCTCCCCCATCTTTTACTGAATGTTTTGCAGCATCAAATTCTACATTACTTTTCCTAAATACAACAAAGTTGATCAGTGAACATACTGAAAATCATTTCTTTGGAATTCCACCTGTTAAATAAATCTTTGAATGAATTAAAAATTTAGTGATATGAGTTTTTGTTTCATTTCAGAAAACTTGCAAGTTAATGTAAATTGAGTTTATATGAAGTATTTTAGGTCTGTCGAACTCCTATCCTCCAAACTAGCAATAACTGTCAGGTTTTTTTTGGTGGTGGTGCTCTCACACATCGCATACTTGGCACAATTTAAGTTTTAGCCAAAAGCTCTAAGTCATTTACTTGCACACAAGTCTGTCTCTGCTGTGGTGTAACCGAAACCATTCATTTATTCTCAAACACAGTAGTTCAAAAACAAACCAGCATTAATAGCTCCAGGAGAGGAAGAGCCAGTGTAATGATGTCGGGCTGGCAAGGCAAACCCTCTATCTGCATTGTAATCCCCTTTTCGGAGGGCAGTGAAACCTGCAGCCGAGGTTTAAAGAAGACTGGGGTTCTGTTCAGTCTCCAGGAAAGCTGAGGTGTAAACAGGAACAAGCACTGGGAAACGCCCAAGCCTCAGCGGCAGGGCCGAAGCCGCATCATTAGTACTGACATTAAGCTAAACACTGAGCCTGCGTCTTTTCTCCCCTCTGCCAATCACCGCCATGACTCACGCCAGATTAAATGAACGCCCAATGGCCGTCCAAGTCCAAGTCATACTTACCAACCACCGTTCTTCTGAATGGACGTGTGTTTTATATAAACTGACGCGCCATTTTTTCCCTTTACCCTTCTCATGCAAGGTGCGGAGCTGTACAGCATACAGGAAAGGAAACCCACCAACTGCTCAAGCACTGGGTCGGCAGGATTAAGTTGGTTTATAATTCAGCATGAAAAATATAGTGCAAAGATATCCTTTTTCTCGCAACAGGCGAGTCAGAGAGCACAAGGTTTATCCACACCTTTGATCCAAGCTCGAGTGTCCGGGGCCACTCTGTCATTTTACCGTCTCCTGCTGGTTTATTTCCGAGACCGTAAAGCTGTGTTTTTTTATTTTCATTTTTTCTAAATACTTAAATATTATGTCTCATATGAGTTCCATCATTTTGCATTACCAATGATTTACACGGCTCTGGGCACGTGCAGAGGGACAGCTCTGTGCCAAACCAAGATTTACCGGACCCTGCCTAGTTGGGAGGTTTTGGGATCTTTCTGCCACTCATGCTTGGAGACATTCCTTCCTCACCAGCAGATGTCTGTCGCCATAGCAGCTCTGTCTTCGCTGCCATCCTTTCCTGCGGATTTCAAGTGTCAGGTTTAATTCACATAGACTCTTAGTGCTTGCTACCAGATAGTTTTAGAAGTTAAATGGTGATGTCATAGGAAGAACTTTATACAAGTCAGACATTTTTACAGACAAATACATGCACTGAATTAACACATTAAAGGAAATGTACAATCATGTGAAAAAGAAAGTTGGCTACATCCTATTTCAAGTTTACTGTTTTACTTTAGGACATAAGAATTAAAAATCATCTGGTTCTTTCCAGGTCTTAAAATTAGGTAAAAATTAGGTAAATACAACCTTAGATGAAGAAAAACTTGTGTGAAAAACCAAGTGCACCTTTACTGCTTCCAAAGTAATGAAGAGGGTAAGTAACAGCAGAATCTGGGAACAGTGTGAGTAGAGGTCCTTTAACCTGTCTCTTCCCAGGCACCTCCTCCAGCTCTCCCAGAGGGACACAGGTATTCCCAAGCCAGCTGAGACACCTTTCTAGTGTGCACAGGCTTTTCCAGAAGCCCCCCATCTCCTTGTGGGACACTCCCAATTTTCAATTCAATTCAACTTGTATAACGTTAATTCACAATAACATCATCTCAGGGTGCTTTACAGACAAATCAATTCGAGCCAATTCATTGTGATCCAGTCAGTGTTCATACAAGGCAATTCATAAAATATGATAGCCTAGCTAAGGAAACCAATTTATTGCATCCATGCAGGATACTCCAGAGCCTGAGAGTTGTGCGTAAAGATGTATTTGGGTCTCCCTTAACAGATGCTCACTAAGAAAAATGTTTGCAGTGGGCTCAGAAAAACATGAAGACTCATTTTCAAATAGTTTTATTCATTGTTGAATGCTTTTCTACACTGGATGGTCCAGATGGATGGAGTCCTGGATGGTTGGTGGATGTCCCAACAAGGCTGCCACATCAGCAAGGTGGTGGTGGAGTGGTGTTAGCTGGAATAATGGGGATTGAGATTGTAGGCCACTTTAGGGTGCCTGAGGGTGTGAAAAATGACCTCTGCTAAATCTGTTCAGTTTCTAACTGAGCATTTCTTGCCATGGTATAAGAGGAAAAGTGTTCCCTCTGCAGTAAAGACACTGCTCCATCCCATGCTACAAAAATACCATTGATTCTTTGGCTGTTATGGAGGTAGAAAAACTCATCCTGTGGCCACTGTCATCGCCTGACCACAGCCTTGAGAACCTGATCTAACATGGAACTGGAAAAATGTTTTTTTCTTTTAGATTTGTTGTTAGATGATCTCCAACATAAAACAAGGAAATATGACAGGTGTACAATTGAGTCCTTTACAAACTATTCAATGTTTTGAAACTGTTGTGCAGAATAATTGGGAACACTGAATTTTGAGTTATTTGAAAAAAAAGTGCTGTTTCCATTACATTTAGATCAGTATCTAAGCTGATATCATTTTTGATGATTGAAAAATTGTATTCACTGTCATTCACATTGATTATTTAGGAGAAATTAGCAAAAACAGCATATGCAAAATAATTTGAAACACAGTGTATATAACAGTTGGATTCAAAAGGTTTCGACCTCTGACGGATTCAAACGACTACTTATATAATCAAATCAGAAAGTATGAAAGATTATTTGACTTTCAATCAAGTGTTACAGGCTTTTTTTTAATGCCTGTTGTGTGTGTCTGCAGCGTACTTGCTGGCTATAACGGCACCATATTTGCATACGGCCAGACGGGCAGCGGGAAAACCTTCACCATCACAGGAGGGGCCGAACGCTACAGTGATCGCGGCATAATTCCACGCACCTTGTCTTACCTGTATCAACGCTTCAGCCAGGTCAGCACAGCCGTCCATGTTTTCTATCTGTGTTTACTTATAAAAATCTAGTTAAATTGTATATTAACATGAATATTAAGTTCTTGTGGTGCCTAAAACATCACTCATTATCCTTTACTGTGAATTGACTTTAGCTTCTACCAAGTATTCCAGTCCTTTGTCCAGGTAAAGTTTATATCTAATTGTGCTTAACAGGACAGCAGCATGGTGTACACCACACACATCTCCTACCTGGAGATCTACAACGAGGTGGGATATGACCTTCTGGATTCCCAACATGAGGCGTCTCGACTGGAAGACCTGCAGTCAGTCTCTTTCCTTTTTTTTTTTTTTACATTTTGTTTCACATAATGGATATTTCACATTGAAGGCATGCACCCATGAATGATGAATACACTTACCAATAATCTTTGAGTTCATTACAGACCCAAACACTTGTGGTTATAGATGCTTTATTGCTGAACGGACATCTCTAAGCTGGGGTTGGAGTTACTGTACTGTGAAATATAGAGACTGTAATATTTAGCAGCCCACTACGAACTGCTGACTGACATAATGAGACTGTGGGACGGCAATGGATGCGGTCAACCTAGTGGAAGACTTCACCACTGAGGGTCATGTGGAGACACAGTTGTTCATAACCGGTCGCTAGATCTGGCCTAAAAGAAATTCTTTTTATTCAATTTCTTTTCATCTTACTCCTCTTTTTTCTGGCTGTTCATCATTTTTCTTTATATTTACTATCTGAATTCCATCTGTCAAGTTAATTGCCAGTGATCTTATATATTAAGATGAATCTGTTGTTTAAAACACAGAATACCTTACAGTTAAAACAACGCTTTAAAGCTAAGAAAGTAAAACCTCTTTCAATCAAAAGGTTCAGTGTATTTGGACATAATAGAAATAAGCTGGTCCTCATCTAGTCTTCATATTACATAAGTACATGCTCAGATGGACAATGATATATAATATACTGCACATCTTAATGTTCATTTAGCAAGAACTAACTTGCTAAATGGTGTGGTGGGACCTTTAGAGAAATGTGCGGAAACCAGTGCAGCAAACCTCAGTGAACTAAAAAAGAGTGAAAAACATTTAAAAATAAGAGTGGAACAAAATTTCTCCACAACCATGTGGGAGACTGATAACATCATACAGAAAACCATTACTTCACATTACTACTGATAAAGGTGCTTCTACAAGCCGTGAATCATGGGGTGGACATTTTGGTTTGATTGTTAGATAAATAATGACACAGTGTAATATGTGATATAGTATTGTTCATCTAAGGTTATATCTACCTAATGTTAAGACCCAATAAGGACAAGATCATCTTTTATTATTAAGTAGTTCATGTAAAATCTAAAGGATATATTTAGTATTACATGATTATATCCAGTTTGAACTGATTCTGTTCTTGAAAGAGCACACCAGTGTGTATTTTGTTCACCCATTTATTAAACTTATTACTGTATATTTACACTATATGCAACACATTTTCCACTAGAGTCACACTGTGAAGATCATATCTGGCGAGGTATCGGGGTTCTGTGAGTTGCCAAAGGACACTTTGACACGTGGAGGGGCTGGGTATCAAACCACCAATTTTTAATTAAAGGACAGCCACTCTTCCCACTGAGCCACATCTAGTATTTGTCCTATATTTTCATGTGACACTTCATTTTAAGTTGCTTCTCTCCTTTCACAAAGTATCCAGCTCAAGGTTTAGATACCCACAAATCACAGTCCTCTGGAAATAGACAGTGCCTGTCGTTAAGCGCGCTGCGGCCACACTTGCTGATTCAAGGAGAAGCTGCGGCACTGACAAACTTCTCTCTTTGACTGCCAGTCTGCATCTCAAATACCCCGGTCTCTTCTGTCTGACATTTCTTTTTTTTGTTTTACATTTCTTCTTTCCATCCTGCACTCAGCTTTCCATCCTTTGAATGCCTAATAGTATCTAAATTATCTTCATTCATGCCATGTTTATATCATTTCTGTTAAAATACAATAATCAAATAATGTTTAGGGCTGGAAAATATCTGCCAGGACGCAGCTCTCAATCACAATAAGATTAATACTGTTTTGTCAGACCACCTCAATTACATACACATGTTAACATAATTATCTGCATGTGTTCTTCCGTCATTCCTTTCCTTTTGACGTGTCAGTTTGGTAGCCATACTCTAATGTGGTAAGATCACAGGAGTCATTTTAGCCCCATCTGTTAAAGCACTCTGTGCTTCAAATTGCCTGATGTGGGCAAGAAACAATCACCTGTTTGTTTTTAAAACCAAAGCCTCGTCTGTTATCAAGTTATGAACCCCCAGATAGATAAAGCGCGTGTCTGGCTGGGTCTCAGCCCACGCTGACCTGCGTACGTGGTTTGTTTGGATTTGGTGCTGAGTGATGGCAAAACGATGGGAGGGAAAAACATGCCATAATTAGTTTTTTTATTGTTGGTTCAGTCTCGGGTCTTTACCGTTGTAGGGCCAGGTTTAATTCATTATTTCACAGTCATTTCATATAAAGTTTTACTGGAAATATGTCAGTAATTCTTAACAGATTACAGTCATAACAAGGTTTAAAAGGTTTTTTACAGTATGTGTTGGACACAGTCTTTCATAACTTAAGCTTTCATTATGCTTCATTCCTCCATGATGAAGTGACATGAAGGTTTTTTTATTTCAAAACATTTAATGGAAACATATATAACTCAGAAAATATACATCATCTAGATAAGTTGAGATCCATGCATGAAAAGATATTGAATTTGGAGTTTTCCAACGTGGAACTGCTAGTTCTTTGCTGCTAACAAACCATGTTTTTGTTTAATGTCAAGCCCAATTTATACAAGCCATTCAAAATGAGTGTGATTGGCGAGTAGGGCAGCTTGACCTTCAAGATCTTTGAAAAGTTCAAATCCACAACTTTCCAGAACCTGGCCCCTGGGGGACACTCCTAATACATATGAAATTACTTTTGAAGAGCAAAAGGTACATGAATGATGTATGAAATTGTTTGCTGAAGGTCAGGATTTCTAGATTTTAAACCTAAATGAACCTGAACTTTATCCCTGTTAGTTCCAGGGTCCAGGTCTGGTACATCTGTCTTCCACAGTGTGTCCAACGTAACAGAAACAAGTAACTGTAGAGGGCCCTGTAGGGGGGGCACCACTTGCTTTTTATGTTGATCTCAATAAAAGAAAAAAAAGGAGGTACATGGTATGTTATGGCTGATGCCCTGAAATGAAAGTAAACCCCTCTCATCTTAAATATCTGGAAGCATCCTGATGTATTTTTCTTCCCAATGAGGGAAATGAATGTGGTACGCATCCCACCCACAGGAACAGCTGGCCAACTTCTCCACCTTCCTCCAGGTTGAAAGCAAATGTGGTTTTATAGAAGCAAATTACAAACTACGTTTATGGATTAGAATAGAAGAATATGGTGCTAACAACCTCTACCCAAAATGCCATGCAGGATTTTTTTTTTTGTCTTGATAGTCTTGAAAAAACTTTATGCCTTCCCATAGATATGGGCCACTTGCTGAGGTGTCAGCTTAGTAAGCAAAGAAATGGCATCGTGTAGCATCACATTATGGGTCAGAAATATGTATTTTATCTCCAACAAGCCCTGACTAGGTCATTTTAATTGTTAAACTTTATTTTCATTGTATAAACCTACCCCAGAATTCAGTCTTGTGTAACAAATTTAATATTGCTGCTCTAGCAAGTTCTCTGTTGGTAAAAATAAATCTCTTTTTCTTATCTTTCTGAAGTGGAAACAGGGACTGAAATAGAGAGAGCACAGAGAACAAGGAAGTGAAAAAAAAAGTTATTTTGCATTGTTATACCCTCCTCCCAATACAGACTCTCAGTTTCTCTCAAGTGGAAATTAGAGAAACACCAGTGTCTGTCAGTGTCTTCTCATTCATATAGAGGATGGCTTTAACATTCATTCAGATGTTGAAAATGACAGCCTTAATATTGACTTTAATTCTATACTAAACTCAATATGACATTTCACAAAATGTACACAGATTTTAAATATACTCTTGATCTTGCTATGGCATCGAAAGTGAACATCAAAAGTCTGCCAAACAGTGCTGTTGCCCAATTTAAGGAGTCAGTTTTATCATTATCTTCTACAACCACATATGCCGATACAACAGAGGACATCCACCTGAGATCTACTCCTACACAGGTTGATCATCTTGGTGACAGAGCATGCCATGGGACCACCTTCTTTCATACGTAACATTCCCAAAATGTTCTCATCCTGTCTCAGAGTGATGCAGAAAAACTAGTCCATGCACTTGTTACTTTAAGATTGGTGTACTGCAATTCTTCACCATTGGGTTGTCCCAAAATGTTCTGAAAATCTTCCAGCTGTTCCAAAATGCTGCAGCAAAGGTTCTGATGAGAGTTTGCAGCAGAGATCGCATTTCTCAAATTCTAGCTTTCCTTCACTGGCTCCCTGTTGAATCCAGAATAAAGCTCCATTGTATCTTAAAGCAGAGCACTTGGCTCTAAGACTTCTGGTTTACTTGTGGCTCCTTGAGGTTGTAAAAGCAGAATGGGAGGCAGAACCTTCAGTTATCAGGTCCTTGTTGAACCAGCTCCCAGTTTGGCTTCAGGAAGCAGACACCCTCTCTAGCTTTAAGATTAGGCTTCAAACTTTAATTGATGAAATATCTTATAGTAAGGGCGGGCTTGTTGACCCTTAGCCATCCCTTTAGTTATGCTGTTATAGGCTGAGGCTGCTGGGGGACGTCCCATGATGCACTGGGCTTCTCTCTGTACTTTTTTTTTCTCTTTGGTCTTTACTCTCCATGAATGCATTTCATTATTATTGTCATTAACTTGTGTTTCTCTTTTTATTTTTTGTTGACCCCTCTTGCCTCTCCTCTCCACCTAGAACAGGTCCAGAAAGAAGGCCAGACTTCCTAGTTCTGGCTCTGCAGGAGGTTTTCCTTCCTGTTAAAAGGGAGTTTTTCATCTCTGTTGCCATGCAGCTCAGGATGAAGGATTGACTCAAGGAGAGGATTTGATACAATCTGTTGGTTTCCTTAGTTAAGCAAGTATTTTCATGAATTGACTGACTCGTATAACACAGTGATTATAAACTGGACTGATGTGGATCATATAATGGATTGGTTTAAATTGGACTGTATTTTTAAAAAGATGACCTTGTCGTTATTAAATAAAGCTGAGAAAAGTGAATTGAGACTTTCTGGTATCTTAAAATGACTTCATTTATACAGCACCTTTCATTAAACCGGGTTTACACAAAAGACTAGAATAGATCAAAATAAACCACAAACAACTGATGAAATTCTGATAGGGAGGCAGAATGTTAAATCATAGGCATTAATCAGTAGACGGTGCTTGAGGTATCTTTTTTTTGTTTTGTTTGTTTTGTTTTTTAAGATATTCCAGGATGCAGCAATATGAATATTAGCAGAAAGAGCTTTCCTAAGGGTTGGGACTGCAACACTGGAAGCTCTGTCTCTATAGGTTTGTAGTCTGGTGTGGGGAGTGGAGAGCAATCAGTGTAGAAAAGACCTGAGGTTCTGGGATGGGGTGTAAGTAAGGGTACAGGAGGTCAGGAAATGCGCATGGGCATGGAGGGATCTATCCATAAGAGGGGTGTTTACATTTGATTGGAAGCCAGTGATGGTAATTAAGGGAAAGAGATGAAGTGCCAGAGTTTGGTTTGGATGATAATCCTGGTGGCAGAGATCTGGACATACAGGAGTCTGCCCAGGACTCTGCTGGGGAACACAAACAGAACTCCACTTGTATAGTCATGACTTGAGGATGTGTGCCCCCCAGTCAAGGAGGGATGGTTAGTCTCTTCTGCAGACAGGAAAAAAAAAAGGCTGAGTTTGGATTCAACAGACAAGGTGGAGTCCAGAACTATGTCAAAGTTGCAAACATTAGAGGATGGTTAGATGGACTAAAGGTGTTATATTGACATGAACTTCATCAGTATGAATGGGTGCTAAAAGCCTGCTAGTCTGCAGAGCACGTACCAACTGGCCCATATCTGTGGTATGCATGTGCAGTGGTAAGATCCTTAAAACTGCTAAATGACTACAACATCAGATTGATTAATACAAATATTAATTAAAAACATTGGAAAGTTTTATAGGAGGATTTTAATGTCCCAAGACTGAGCTTAGACTGAGCTTTTTATATAATTTCTTTTTTCAGAAAAGTAGTAATTATGGAGGATCCAGAGCAAAACATCCATCTGAGGAACCTCTCTCTGCAGCAGTCGGCCAATGAGGAGGAGGCTCTGAATCTGCTCTTCCTGGGTGACACCAACCGTATGATTGCAGAAGTAAGAAAAGAGGGGAACATGAACACACACACACACACACACACATATACATACACCATCCATGCAGCGTTCTTATTAAGGATTGTAAACAGTTAGCAAAAATACCACTGACCACTCCCAGAGTAAGTGGCATAAAGAGTATTTTTCTGTTCCCCAAATGCAATATGCATCCTAAAATCTACGTTAGGACCCCTCTAAAATATTATTTTGGTCCCCTGTGGTCCTTTTACCACTTTTTTCCCCTGTAAAACCAAGCATTCTCTCTGTAATTTATGTTTATGCTGTGGTATCTTTTTTTTTTTTTTTCCCAACACTTGCCCAGACTCCCCACGCTGATGATGCATGTGGTGGGTCAGTTATGACTCTACAACCTGAGGTTTTGGAGCAAAGGGCTGATCTCACCTTGTTTACTCTTGTTGCTAGTTTATAAGTAAATAATACACAGTAAAAGTGAACTGGATGATAAAGTTTACATCCAAAGCTTGCTTTTCATTTTTGAGGAGCATTTTGAAGTTAGTTTTTGATGTGGCTGGGACTCTTCCATCAAACAAGACCAATGCAAAAAAAGATATATGGTAGTTGTGGGATCCATGGTGGAATCAGCCTCTTTGTAGTTAGAAGAAGTATTGCAGTATGAGAGAAGCTAAAACAGTGTTGCATTTGTTATGAGGACACTCTTAGTGTAAAACCTTGGAGGGATATTTCAGTGGGAGGACATTCTGAGCATCGAGGGAGGTGCTCCGTCCATCAGGGAGACCCCGGGATAGTCCACCCACACAGACACTTTTCTTTAGTTCTCCTCTCTGGGACTTCATCACAAGAAATTTCCCTTTGAGCCCGAAGCAAACAAAGAGCCATCGACATTGTTAATTTATCTCGGTCAGAATCTTCCTGGAGGTTTGTGCTCCACATAGACTTCCAATAAAATTTACAGCAATGCCTTCTTTCTTCTCTTCACTGTAACCATGTGGAGGAAAGATGACACATCCATTCACGCCACCCTCAGCAGACCATGAGCTCACTCGCTTCGAGACTCGGCAATCCCCTCCGCAGTTTTATTGGACAGGAAATAAAATACACCTTCTGAACCCCTCACCCTTCTTTCAACTCTATCAGGAACCATTTCCTCTCATCTGGTCTTTTTTTGTCTCTGTTTCACTTTACATGCATGTGATTCTGAACTGCTGCTGTCGACTCTACCTGCCTCCTGAACCTATAGGACAGAGTCCGGTGCACCAGCAGGTCTAAATTTAAACTTCACTCTCAGCAATTTCTTAGTGTTATGCATTTTTTAAACATATTCTAGCCCCTTTCCTCTGCAGCACCATCGTGTGTGGTCAGTGTGTGGTGTATGACAGATCAACATGTGGTCACTTAAGACTCCAGTGAGGTTGCACTGTCCCACAGCATTTCTTTTTTTTTTTCACAGCTAAGACTTACAGTATTTCTGTTCTCTAGTTTCCCCTGTAGACATTCACACAGTCCATGAATTTAAATGTGCATCCTGTATGTGCTCTTGCCTTGACATCTGGACGTATTGTGGAACTCTGTCACCTCTGATGATAAGAAAAAGGACATTACTGTAGCGTACAGCCAGATAAATTTGGATAAATTTCAAGCACAACTGCAGCTCAAAGTGCTTGTCTTGTTGTTTTTTAGTTTTGCGTTTTCCAGTAAATATAAGTTAGTTATAAGAAAGATAAACATTCCCACCTTCATCCTTTCTGTAACATTACTTTATTTGGTTTTGCTTTTTGCACATAAGCGTGCCACTATCAGGTTAATGGAACCTTAAAATTAAACTCTTCAAGAAGCTATTAAAGTTTTGAGAAGTGAAATCATACTAATCTCTCCCATTTCCTACTGGTCTGGTTCCTGAGTTATGCAGTATGGGCTAATGTTGATCTCTGACAAGATCTTCCCTGCTTTGTCTGCCTCTACTGCTTCTGTTGAGACATATCCTTCTTTTCTTAACTTTTTGAATATATAGAAATGTAGAACGCAGGAAATTGAGTAAGTTGCTGATCTGATAAGCAGAATTGTCTTTTCTTCATTCTACTTTCTGGGGTGCTTTATACTATATGTATAAGTCATGTTACCTTTGGCTGCCTTAGCGGAGTGAGCCCAGGTGTTATTCATCACATCAGCGACGGTCACGTTCCACTAAGTTCAACCATTAGCACTTGTCCACAAACTTTACTTCTGCCATTTGTCCAGTGAGAAACATTTCACAGAACAGAAACTGGTAGTAGTAAATTATATATATTTTTTAATATAATTAACCTCAAACCACTTAAAATGACTGATTTAGTTATGCCACCTGTTGAGTTTGCTGTAAGCCACAATGTATTGATGATTATGGGTCCAAATTTGGCTGCTAAATGGAATGAAATGACCAAATTGTTGGGTGTTGGTTGTACAGATAATAATACCCAGAAGGCTTCACACTCCATCCCTAACCTTGATCCTACATCCATGCCTGTCATGTACAGTGTGTGATCCCATGTCAACATCTAAGTCCTGCCTCAGATTGCATTAAAAGAAGCCCTGTGGAGCAAACATGAACATGTGCAGAGTGAAGGAATTTGGACTGAGGACAGAAACGACAGCAGTGGTTTAAGACGGTGAAAGATCCGTCATGAGCCGTTGTGACCCTAACAAGCAGGCGTTGGCACATTTACGCCAACAAGTAGTCAAGGCATAAGACTTTTTAGAATGATTGAGCTGGAATGTTATCTATGGATCTGTGGAAATTTTTTCATATCTTACATCAATAACAATTCCAAAAAAAGAAAAAAAAATTCTCATCATGGATTCAGAGGCTTATCCAAATAAGGAAGTTGAATGTGATCAGGATGAATTAAAAGCTGCTATTTACAGCATCATCTTGTGTTCAAGCATCCGTGACAAAAATAAGATGTCAATGATTATCACTATGCCAAGAGATATGCATTTCTTCATCTGTTGTTCAGTTGTCGACGACCCCCTGAGTAACCCACCCGTTTTGAGTTCATTCTTGTTTGTGCGAAGTGACTCATGCTCTATTTCTGTCCCCTTGTGGTCTCAACCTGACTTTTCCACTCCAGTGGCCATCTGAAAATCAACCTCAGCTTTTATAAAGCCGCCACATGTGTTTATTGCTTATTGGTTGCACGTGGTGAGGCTTTGATCTGAGCCAATGGGAGCAATAAAGAGTATAAATCAAAGGAAAGCTTTTGTTTGTTGTTTGAATATGGAAAATACCTCAGATAGAGAATTTCCCCACATGCGTTGATATTTCATTATTCAGAATATTCCCACAATGTTTCATTCTTTTCTAAAAAGTTCTCTCATCTTTGTTGTGTTTGTCATCCTCAGACACCCATGAATCAGGCTTCCACTCGTTCCCACTGCATTTTCACGGTGCACTTATGCAGGCGTGAACCCGGCTCAGCTACACTGCGACGGTCAAAGCTCCATCTGGTGGACCTGGCAGGGTCGGACAGAGTTAGCAAGACTGGTCTGAATGGGCAGCTGCTCACTGAGGCCAAATATATCAACCTTTCCCTCCACTACCTGGAGCAGGTAGACACTGAATGTGTTGTTTATTTAAAATATGACAATTAATTAAGATATAAAATATTATAACCTATTTTCATAGGTGCGTTGTGTAGTTGAGATCCATCTTATCAGTTCTCTTCATTGCTCTCTATCGCAGGTGATCATAGCGTTGTCAGAGAAGAATCGCTCCCATATCCCGTACAGAAACTCCATGTTAACATCAGTGCTGAGGGACAGCCTTGGTGGGAACTGCATGACCACCATGATCGCCACCATCGCGGTTGACAAGAGGAACCTCGACGTAAGGATGGATATCCACATCTACATTTAGACACAGTATTCTGTTAGATTGTAAAAAAAAATCATTCACCCCCTGACCATAAGACCTGGAATTAAAATAGATTTTTGCTGGGTTTGTGCCAAACATTTAAAAAATTTTATTCAAACAAAAACTTAAGCAAAAAAAGACAACTTGAGTAAGTATTTACCCTCAAAATGCAACACTCTTTTGCACCAACTAGTGCTTCAAGTCTTCAAGTCAAGTACCTAGACGTTTTGTCCATTATGCCTCTGGGTTTTTTTTCCATTCCTCAGGACAGAACTGCTTCACCTCATTCAAACTTCATGGGTTCAGCAATCTTTCATTGTCAGATTTTTTATCAAGTTGAGGTCCAGGCTTTAACTAAACCAGTGTTTCTCAATCCTGGTCCTCAGGGACCTCTGCCCTGCATGTTTTTGAGGTTTCCAACTGAAGCACACCTGATTCAGATCAATGGAACTGCTCATCAAGTCCTTTGTAAGCCTGCTCATGAGCCATTTGTTTGAGTCAGGGATGGAAACATGCATGGCTGGGGTCACCAAGGATCAGGATTAAGAAACACTGAACCAAGCCCTGATAAGACAGATATGTTGCTTTAAACCTTTTTAGGATTGTTGTAGCATAATGCTCAGGGTCATTGTGATGCTTGTCAGTATTGTCAGGAAAACAGAAACGTTTTTAGACATTTTTCCTTTAAATGCAACTATTTTCTCAGGCCCTGCTCATAAATCGATAGATTAATAAATAAAAAATTCCCCCAGCATGATGTCATCACCATCATAATTTACAGTGTGGATTGTGCTCTCAGGCCAAAAAGTAAAATGAACACCTTTAATATGTATTTTTCCAGAACTTTGTGAGTCTGCATCTTCTGACCTATCACCCACATGCCTTATGCCCACAGGCTGCAGAGTAGCGTATGTCAACATGGAGTTCTTCAAAAATATGAAGAATTTAAACACTTCATCCAAGCCAAAAGCAAAACTGTTGCCACAACAATAGCCAGGAGGGAATGCTGGCAGAAAATGTCCACTAATACATAAATTCGTTAGATTATACTATATTAATTGATCGGTGAATATAAACACTCTGATCACTCGATTTAACTTTATTACGGCCCAGACCGTTCGAGCAGAGCTTCCTCACTTTTCTTGATAGCATATATCCTATCTGTCTGTCAGCAACATAAGTAAAAAAATTATGGACGTATTTTGATAGAAATTTTCAGGAAATCTCAGGAATGGAATTAGGAACAGGGATAGATTTTGGGGGTGATCCTGATCACCGCCTGGATTCAGGAATTCTTTAAGAATTCTTTACTATGGTGAGATAGGGTTTGTGCCATTAAAGCTTCTAACTAAAAATGTCGTCAACTATCACTGGCAACAACGTAAATAAATAGATAAATTGAAATGGCTTGGTGGAGATCTGCCATATGCTTCATAGTTTCCAGTGAGTTCTTCAGAGGCGCAGCACCCCCGTATTTTTTGGAATATTAACCCCCTGACTGCACGAGTTGTCCATTTCATAAATTCATGGTTCTGCAGTTCTGTCATATGCAATTATTAGGCTATTATTAACCTCGTTATTTCAGATGAAACCCTAGTGGGGCTAAACGGACTTGGGAACAAGTCATGAACAAGCAAAAAAACATGCTTCAAAGCGGCCAGTGGAGGCCAATGTCATCGGGATCTTCTAAAGGACATTTTCTAAGAGAGCTGATTGGTCAGAAGATGGTGCTTTCATTCTCGTTGATCTCTTATCCAGAACTTAACCTGGTCCGGACCAGGTTAGCTGTTCAGCATCAGTTGCTGCAGGGATACTTCGAGATAAGAAGCGAACCAGCTTCGTAGTACGGTAAAAACCCAGGTTAACCCCGAAGTTACCTCGATAATAGAAAATCCAGCTTCGTAGTACTGACCTCTGCTTGAGGAACTCCTTGGTCTTCATTGTGATGTTTGCTCAGTCCAGGGGTGCCCAAGTCCAGTCTACTAACCTGCAACTTTAGATGCATCCTTTCTCTTCTTCTTCTTTGGTTTTATTGCCGGTTGGCACACAATGATATGGTGCATTTCCGCCACCTACTGGTCAGGAGTATGGACTGAAATGGTACTCACGCTTACCCAAAGGAAAAAAAACCAAAACAAAACAAAAAAAGCTAATAATGATAGAAATAGTAAAACCTCAAATCCTCTCAAACAAATATGTCTCTCTTAAAAACTGAAGCAAGACCTAAATGAAATCACTTTTAGAATCCTGTCGTAGCAACTTTTCAGGAACCCACTACATTTTCACACTTTCTAGGTTCTGAACCATTTTCCTTCTTTATCCTTCATACTTTTTGCAGTACAACGAAACATGCTAGACTGTCTCAGGTACTTCACAGCGGTTACATCCTTTCTCCAACACACCTGAATCAAATGAATAGTTCATTACCAGGCCTCTGCAGAGTTGAGTGACATGCAGATGAGGGAATTCAGCTATTTGATTCAGGCGTGTTGGAGAGGGGATGCATCTAAAAGTTGCAGGATAGTAGCTCTCGAGGACTGGACTTGGGCACCCCTGGCATAGTTGCTTTATAGACCCTTGGGCCTTTCACAGCAGATGTATATTTATGGAGATCATGTGACACATAAAGGAGACTTAACTGAACTAGTAAAGTGACTGCTGCTGAATTGTCTGTGCTGGATCCTAAGTTTGGCCTTAAGACACTACTAGAATTTTTTTTATTATTGTTTTTCCTATAAAAGGAATCTCTTAATTTTGCACAACCATTTATAACCATGTTCCACTAAGTTTAACCACGGAGGTCCGCTAAATGGGGGACTTTGCTGCCAAACTGTGCCAAGGTGACATCTCCTGACGAATTTCCACTGCTTTGCAATGGACAATTAAGTTTGTCTAAGTCTAAGTCTAAAACCTCTCCAATATTGTTCTGTTTCACTTTATCAAAGTTGACCTTTGCAGAGATAATCTTCACATATTGTACTACGATCAGATAGAGGCTAAGAGCTACAGCTGCATCATTCCAAAGGGACTTTATTCGTCCTGAAACTTTTCTCATTTGTGCTATACACATATACTGATATTTACACATCTTAAATCTCAGACTTGTTCCTTTTACTATGACTAAAAGTATTCAGATGGACCTTGTGGTTGCAGAGATAAACTCATGCCTGAAAAATAGGCACAGGGACCAAAGAGTTAAGTAATTAGGAGTGATATGATATTACAAATGTTTGCATTCTGGTTTTATGTACATATTATACATCATCTTCACCTTTTTTGGAGGCTAGAATTATTTTTTTGATTGTTCCCCCTGTTTCCAACAGGAGTCCATCTCTACGTGCCGCTTCGCTCAGCGTGTGGCGCTCATCAAGAATGAGGCAATGCTGAATGAAGAACTGGATCCTTCCCTGGTGAGACCACCAGACACTTTCGCCAATCGCTACAATCACCAGAAGCTCAACCTCACAATCACACCACGGAGGCATGACATAATAAGCTGAGTTATCATAACCAGATCTTCCTTTCAGCTTCCAGACATAAAATTGTCAGCAAATGAACTGCATTGAGAACGCTCCATCTAAATGTAACAAAGTGTAACCCACTGTGCACATAAGTGTCCCGTCTAGGTTTCCAATATAAATAATTTTTTCCAGAGTGACACAGTCGTTCTCAAAATAGCAGTTTTCCTCCTTTGAGACATTGACATCCATCTATCTTGTGATATTTAGACTGCTCACGGGTCCTGTTTGCATTCTCCCTCTGTCTTGTTTACATGCATCCAATTCTGTTTTAGCATATTTCACCCTAATACCTCACATCTTTTAGAGAAATCATCCAGCTGGAAAGTGATGTGTGGATTTTTTCTGCACACTTTGATGTAAGGAAGCACAAACTGCATGCATGTGGCCACATATGCTGATCAAAAGACACAGCAGCAGTCTGTTTTCTTTAAGAACAAAAAAAGGCAATAATTCATCATAGTGAGGAAAAAAAAATATATATATTTTTTTTCCACATGCAGTCACTGAAGCCACTCAGAGGTTTCACCAGCTTGACAATAATTTATTTTATTCACTCTCTCCACAATGTGTGTCACCTTTCCCAGGATATAGACCTGGTAATAATTGAAAAGGCCTTTTGAGTGGATAAACTGGAGTAAGTCATCACAGCCACATCCACGTCCTCTGCTTCCTCTCAGACCTGCTACTGTATTACTGCTTCTGTGATTTGGCTGGCCATTTGCAAACCCTGCAGAGGTATTTTTAAGAGAGTCTGCGGCTGGCCCAGTAATTGTGACAGTGTCTGGCTGCTCCCAACTGGGTCCAACACAGTTTCAGCTCAAGGCAAACCCAGAACTCTATGGGCAAACTTCTTGTCTCTGTTTATTGATTTTTTTTAGTGTGTTTTCATTTTGTTTGCTGCTCTTGTCTCTCGAACTCTGTTCCTCTCACTGGTTTACTGAAAGAAACAAAGCAGAGCCCACAGTGTAGTTTTCAAAATGTAATGATGTCATTTATTGAGGTTTGGTTGTGGAAAGTGATCTGAAACCTGGAGTTTATGTTCACAGTTGTGAACTGAGTGGTCCTATACTGTAGCCTACAGGCTACTAGATGGACTTTTGCAATGATTGAACAGCAGGAAACCAACCAGACCAGACAAAACATTTAACAAGTCACTCATGAACAGGGAAAGAATGAGGTGTTGAAAGTAACCTGTGATATAATGAAGTTTGCCACAGTGACTGCACCATATAAGGCTGTTAGTTCCTCTGAGGGCACTAAGGTCAGCTTCACCGCTCCATTTATATCAGACCAATCCTGGTCTGCATCTTTCAGTGGGATTTTTCTGCGGTTATTGGATCTTCCAAAACTCTTCCACAGAACACCGCTGCATTTATTTTGTGTACTTATGTAAAGCTGGAGCAGAAATACGTACAATGAAGTTAGTTTCTATAAGATTTTTAGGGGGGATACCAATCCAAGTTGTTTGAGTATCGGCTGATACGTCACACAGTTTCCGTCTACACACCACAAGCCGAATAAAGTTTCTTAAATACCTTTGTAGCTCTTCATGTCACGGAGGTTAGTTGGTGGACCCAAAGAGCAGACAGAATGCTGAATCTGAACAAGAACAGAGGTTTTATTG